>BRZM01001522.1:0-60030 GCA_033238685.1 Lates japonicus
CTGAGTGAGCTGATAATGATGGTGTACATTAACCCACTTCTTCCTCTTCTCCCCCCCCCCCCCCCCCACTTTGTTTTTACAGTATTCGCAGTGTGATGCAGAAGTACCTCGAGGAGAGAGACGAACTGACATTTGACAAAATTTTCAACCAGAAAATTGGTAAGTCTCAACGTTTTTATTGCATTAAAGAACCACTCAGAAGAATCAGATGAAATGCTGCAGCCGTCTAAATAGAATTACCAGCGTTCACTAGCAGTCCTCTTAGGGAGGGACGAGACGGCTCCTCCACGGACAATTAAATAAAACAATA
Source organism: Lates japonicus (assembly GCA_033238685.1). Lineage (NCBI taxonomy): Eukaryota > Metazoa > Chordata > Actinopteri > Centropomidae > Lates > Lates japonicus. The sequence goes on from BRZM01001522.1 coordinate 311, forward strand.
GTTTAAATCTGATTTATTTGAATATGATCACATTCACACAACCACTGTGCATTACTCTTCTGAGACATGCTCTCCATATATACTGAAATTTAACAACAACAACAACAAAAAAAAAACCTCAAGTCGACGTCGGCTTGCTGGCATCTTTTCAGAGCTTTCAACCACATTTCCTCTTAATCAGCTGATGGAGTTTGCTCAGGGAATTAGTTGGGAAAACCCCACCTACTGATGAAAACTGTGAGACGTGTTGGAGCACTTACACGCAGGGAGGCAATCACTGTCGTTAAAATGGCCAATTCTCTGCAAAGAAAACGCCACAGAAACAGTAAAAGATGTGTGTCGACTGTGTCGCTCCACGATCCACGATTTACTGTTTTTATTTTTTATGTTCCATCTGTGGAGAGGAGTTCAGTCAGAAGGTCACACACAGCTTCAGTTAGAAGTTTGAAACTCATACACACATTTCCCCTGAGGTTTTTTGTAGTGAATGGTAACAGGCAGGAAGCAGGATATAGGCGTCCAGAGTCAGGCTTATACCCACAGTCTACAACCAGTGAGTCAGTACGTGTAGAGTGGGGCTGTTGAAAATAATCGTTTCTACGACACATCGCGATATGGACGATTCTGCATCGATGCAGTGACACAACATAATCGGTTCAGCCGGCGAGAACCTCATCTTCTGGTGGAGTGGCCATCAGACATACTGGGACAAATCCTGGTGGGTCGGCCTCTGTCTCTGTGACTGAGCTCATCGGCCAATCACTGCACATTTGTAATCAATCAGTATTTGATAGGCTGTTGTAGTTGTTCCCTCTAAACTCACAAGATCTTATCTTCCACTTGGAGCTCACCGTCTGCTCTCTGATGTTAGCAAACGTCAGTGGATATTTCTGTGTGACAAACATCACTGAGTCCATCTGCAGACTCTGACTTTTCTCTGGTTATTCTGACTGTATTTTAATATTAAAAGCAGAATCCAGATGAATTCGATAACCTGGATTCAGGTTTATTAAAGCACTCTCCAATCAAAGACTTAAGTGCAGATACCAGATATTCCATCTACCACATTGATTGCTTGTTGCCAGAGGTGAGGTGTTAACTCTGATGTTATTGGTCTCACTGGGGTTCTTCCATTACTGCAGCTGGTCCCAGACATCCAAACCCACAGAGCGGACTGGACAAAAGACATCGATCTCAGACCACTTTAATCTCGTCCTGCCGAAGTGTTATTTCACTTCTGGTTTCTCTCATGTCGTCCTGAACGTCTCAGATCAGGAGGATCTTTGACCATCAGTGTGGTGTCAGCTGCACACAGATACCTACCTAATGCAGAGCTACAGGCTGTGATGTTGTTTGTGTTTTCGGTGCTGTCGATGCAGCGGCGGCTCAGCGCAGAGCGTCATGCTTCCTGCTTCCTCCTGCCCTCCAGTTGGTAGCAGCGCCTCTGTGCTGGCTCCTCCAACTGTTTCCATTCTGAGCAGACAGGCTTTGTGCCAGTAGTTGTGGCGTACCAGGGGACCACAGCCGCCCTGCAGGCTTCTACTTGGTTTACTTACTGTTCTAGGTCTCAGCCCCCCTGTGAGAATAGACTGCGTTAATTCTCCCTGCCTCCTTCTCTTTGTCTTCAGCTCTGCCTCTGTCAGACTTGTTGCTCTCCTCGTCTCTTACATTCAGTATCGGCGCCTTGTACTTCCTCTCTTCTGTGTGTGGGTGTGTGGGTGTGTGGGTGTGTGGGTGTGCACATGCTCATGCTAGACGCCAGCGTGAAACCCCACAACACCCACTCACCCAATAATGTCTCAACACTTCCCAGGTGATAAGCAGGTGATTGGCCGAACACGACAGAATGTTTTCTGAAATGAGTAGTTTTTTATCTTTGTAAACAGAATCTCTTTGGGTTTTGAACTGTGGCTTTGACAAGACAAGACGTTAGGGGAATAACATTTATCACTAATCTTCTGACATTTAATAAAAATCAAACAATTAATTTACTACGTGAGCAGAAAAATTGATCAAGGAAACATGTTTAATCCTTAGCTGCAGTGTTGAAACATTCGTCAGATCAGAACATAACGTGAAACTTTGTCGACTTTCCCAGGCTGACGTCATTTAAATGTGAGGAGAAGGACGTTGGACGTTTTCAGTCAGTCTCTCGTGGAAGGTGTTCACAGTTGTTCACGTGAGAAGTGACTGCCACAAATAGTAGTGTGTAGCAAATAAAAAAAGATCTGAGAGAGGAAGAGAGGTGAAGTGAGTGTCGGATCGACAGTTTCAGAAAGTTAGAGAAGTAGTCGGACTCAGGACACGAGAAAGAAGAGATGAGGAGGAGGTTTTTTTAAAGCTAGAAGCAGAATGCTAAATAAACTTGTTAGAAAAGGTGAATCACGTCACATTTGTGTCTTATAAACTCCCCAAAAACAATCAAATATCTCTGTAATTAATTGAATTGTAACTGATTAATCAGTCTATAAAATGTCAGCAAATCCTGACATTTGAGAAACTGAAGCCACGAACGTTTTAAACAATTAATCCATCATCTAAAACGTTTTCTGTTGATTGACTAATCATTTAATCATCGTAAAGTTTCAGCAGCAGACTGTGTCTCTGCTAATGGACGCCGTTTTCTTCGCTCCTCTGTCCCTCCTCCTCCTCCTCCTCTGTTACCGTCCGTCTGCCAGAGCCTGCCCCCTGGTTGCTGCTGGTCATTAGTCCAAGTCTCAGGTCTCATTAGCTCGTCTCCCAGAAAACACTTGTTACCAGGCCGGTCAATGTGCTGGTGCCTCTGGGACGTTTACGTTCCAGGTAATCAACAAGCAGTTGTCCCCCTCCGTAATCCCTGTGATATAACAGTTGGTTCAGTCTCTGTTAATGTGGATCTCTTTGTCTCAGCTCTTATTTTTCTCGGCTCTCAACAACCTGTACAGGTGTGTCAGTCGCATCCACACTTCTCTCTGCGACTGAACTATGGATGGATGGATGCATTTTCATCAATATCAACCAGTAAGAATGACCTTTGACTTCAAAGGAAAACTTCATGCACCTTCATGAATGGAGAAAAAACTTTTTCCCAGTCATAGTTTATCAGCTGTAACTGGGCGAGGAAACTTTGTCTCTGTAAATGTCAGATCAACTGGTGCTAACATTTTAGCCTCAGTTTTAAGAGAGCGCGATAGAGAGCCTGCGTCCTGTAACATTTGAATAGCAAATGTGTGGCTTTGCATGTTTCAGTAACAACAGATAGCTGTCCAACACGGTCAAAGTCAGCGCCCTGCAGCTGTGTCGCAGCTCCAGCAATACAAACAGTGACCACAAATCCAAACCTGTTACCTAATGATCTATTAACTAAAACTACAGCCTGTGCAGATGTCACACATCTTCGTTTTAAAACACATTTCAATTATCTGAGCTGTTTTATTTGCATAACATTTCCAAAGTAAGACCTTTCATTCTACAACAGGGCACAGAGAGACTCATTCATGCTTTAATAATCCGCCTGCTTCTATTATTGCTCTGCCCTTCAACTCATTTAAAATGCTGCAGCCGGGGGGGGTTTGATTCAGACAAAATTGAGAGAGCACAACACACCTGTCTCACTGGACGGACAGCGGCCGCCTTTCTCAGCTGGAATAGATTTTTTCTTATTCAGTAGAAAATCTAGTGCGTGCTCTGATTCCATCCTCAGAGAAATGACAAGGTTGTGCCGCATCCAAAATGTAAAATATATGATAATTTGTCAAGTTATTGTGGCAGAAAATGGGGGAACACATGCTCTGATGAGATGTGTGCAGTCCCAGGTGGTGGGCTCACCTGTGTTGGATCCATTTCTGGTCTCGTCCTGCAGGAAGTCGAGTTAAATCAACAAATGTTTGAGGCTCGGCCGTGAGTTCTCTTGTGATTTTAGTACTCATAACATGCTTCGCCCTTGAGCTTGACGAGCCTTGTTGACTGTCATGACAACCAAGGTCAGGAGGAAGACTCTGCAGTGCTGCTGGAATGTTTATTCTCTAACACAGAGAAACAGTTTTGCAGCAGTAAAATGTCAATATTGTGATATTGACAGGTACCCTGGAGAATTGGAGTCGATCCAGTTTGGACGAGTTTGTGTAAGAAATGAATCGGAGCTTTAAGGCCGGTTATTGTTCCAATTTAAAAGAATCCATCTGGAGAGTGCCCTTCGCCGTCTGTGGCAGTCCATAAACTCCTGAGGGGGCGAGACATTGGTCACAAAGCTGAAGAAAACTGTGTAGAGCCGATCCACCTGTCTGGACATCTGCTGGATACTGAGTCAGTCCTGTGCCTGGTTATGAGTGAAGTCCACGGGCCGGACAAAATCAGTGTCAGACACGATGACCATTATGTAATGGACATGCTGTACGCTCTAAATATAGCTGCCATACTGGCCACTTCATCACCTTCAACACTTTTACACACATTTTTTGTTTTACAGTAACCACTGTGCTGACGTCTGTAGCCACTTTATTCATACGCACAACTATTTTTATGTTTCCTGCAGTTGTTCTGATTTAGGCCGTATGTTTATTTATCTAAAGACATGGATCACAATCTCTGATGTGTCGGATTAAGAGATTATATTCCTGAGAGAGATTTAAGTTTATTTATTTGTACGGCCGTGAAGGATCATCACATGGTTCACAACTCTGCAGAGCATGCAAACATTTTTCAGCTAGTTTTGGATGAATTTAGAAACTACCTGGTGAACATAGTGGAGCACAGTGAGCTGAAAAACGGCTCCAAATCAAAGCTGTTGTTGCTACGTGTTGGCTGCATGTGTGAAGTGTTTGCTAACCAGTTAGCATTAGCACTACAAGGTGATAACATGTCAGTGTTGTGAGTTGAACTTGTTCTGCTTCTATTTAAGTTACTTATCTTTATGTAAATTCACTTTATTTTATTTTATTCAGTCGAGGTCCCAGTCTCTTATTTTGCACTTTTCCTACTTGATTATCTCTCAAATTAATCCATGGATTTAAGTTGACTTATGCTTCAGGAGTTTTACATGTATGTAAATCAAAAATCTGGTCTGTTTATAGTTAGAGTAATAACATAACAAATTCCTGCCACTGTTTCATTTTGTTATTATTTATAAAAACATTTTATGAGGATGAAATCATGTTTCTGCAATGAAGTCATCAGGTCAGGGACACACAGCGTTACAGGACGTCGAAGCAGTGAAATATCATTCGTAATAAAAACTGACCCGAGCAGAATTAGTTAATAAAGGAATGACCACAGTGAAACATGAGGCTGTGGACTAATGGAGGGTCGGAGGCGGAGAATGAATCCATGTAAAGAGAGAGGATCATTGACGAGGTTATTGGAAACCGCTGCTTTTTATTTGGATTGCATCACCGCCGCACAGCTCTTCCTCTGTTTTCATTCTTTAGCCATTTCTTCTTCTTCTGTTCTTCTTCTTCATTCTCTCCTAATGCCCTCCTCCCCTCCCCTCTCTCTCTCCCTCTCCCCTCGTCTCTCTCTCACTCTTTGCCTTGGCATTCTCCCTCTCCATCTGTCAGACTTCTGGAATGGATGATGGAGAGTTGTGTGTTGCCTAGCAACTGCGGTTGCCATGGGAACCCGACCAGAACTGCTGCATTTTGCTTGTCGACTGGAGAGAAATGAAATTGATTAAAGGAGGAATAAAATAGGTGATGAGAATTGGAGAGAGGAAATGGAGAGGATGACTTAAAGAAAAAAAAAAGGAGGAGAAGAGAGAGGGATAAGTGGAAAGACCTAAAGACCCATCCCTTGATTTTATTTTTTTATTTGTTTTTCTCCCAGAATGCAGCATTTTTTTTCCCTAGAGGCCAGGATGTGTATGTCAACAGACTGTCCACGCCTCCAGTCCTTCTCACGTCTGTCCTCTTTATTCATCCATCATGATTCACACTGTCCTCGCATCAGAGGAATCTGCAGCCGGTTTCTGCACGGACAGAACGACACAGCTTTATTTTTATGTTTTTTAAATGACTGTCAACAAGTGCTGCAGTCATATTATTCCCTGAACTATGACTGTGTTTCTGTCATTTAATGCTAATTCCTTTTAACTGTAATAATAACAATTTAAACGTCATTATACATCATCTTACCTTCACAAAACGCAGCTGAAATGCTTTATGAAATAAAAAAAGCAAAGAGCAGACTGTGGACTGTCCAGTGATAATAACAGTTCATTCAAACAAAAAGGCTGCACAAAAACACAGAGAGAATCTGTTTTACTTTGTGTTATTCTACAAAGAAAAAAGAATAATGCCGAGCCGCAGGTGTCTGTCTGTTCTTCATTGAAGTTCAGTCTCAGGACAACACTTTATGTCACTTGTTAAAATACAAACGCAGTAATATTAAAGCTTGGCTCCGTTTGTAAAGGATTTTGTGGCAGCAGCCGTGAGGGAAATCAGACTGAGGACGACCCAAACAGTTTGACCTGCCCGAAATCCATCACGTCACCCAATAACCCGATCGTTTAATTGTTCAGGTGATTAATTTGCTGCAGTGACCTTCCTCAAACTGCACGGCAAACGACGGTCAGAGTCCGCCGCTGTCGAAGCATCGAGCTCGTGTTCATTATAACCTGACTGATGGTGGACTTCTGAGCCTGATATCGATATTTTTGTTCGCCTCCTGTGTGCACAACCCACAGGCAGGGAGAGTTAACCCACAGGCAGGGAGGAAATGATCTCTGTTTAAGGTCCTATTAGTAGCTTTTCTGGAGCTTTTTCTTGTGTCACATGATTGTCTTCAGCAGGAGAGTTTGTCATTGTTCAGATAGAAAGTTCATTCTTGGCCAAGGAAACAGCGCAGTAAACTCGCAGTAAACATCTTGTGTTGTCAGCTCCTGTGTTGTTAATCTCAGGCCTTTTTGTTGTTTAGATGCAGAGATGGATGCTGCTCTGTGACGAGTGACAAACTGAAGGAACTTAAGTTACATTAGACCTTGTACAATTCTGTGCTAAAACAGATTGTTGCTGTGTGATAAATTCAGCTGGTCGTTGGTTTAACTCTCCCCCTGTTCACAGCACAGGAAACAAACAAAAAACCCCAGGGCTTGTTCTCTTCCTTTGCTGCTCTGGTTAAAAAGGTGCATCTTTCATGTTCTCACCTCAGAAACCTCAAGAAAATAACATGTCAAATGGAGGTTTGGTTTGATGGTAAATGCTCTGTGTTCTCAGTAAAGGTGTTTTTGTGGGGTCTGTCCAGTCTGAATCAGAGTGTGCGACAGTTAGGATGTGTGTTTGACAGTTATAATTTCATGTTTTAGACACAGATCCTCTTCTAATGTGCTTCCATTTGAAGTTGATGGGCAAAAGTCTCAATCCTCTGTGAAAATGAAAATATATTCAGTTTATCTGACGTTATGAGGGCCTCAGCAGCCTGAGATAATCAGATCAACTGAGTGATTTCCAGACTTCTGCTCCTTTTAGAACCAGATTTCTTCTTTGGAGCAGAAACAAACACGTCAGAGCAAACTTCAACTGAGGGAAACTCTTTTTAAAATGCTAATGTGACTGGCACCTGGTACCCCACATTGCCGCCTACTGTAGCTGGTATTTAAAGGGCAACTTCTCAGATTTTTCACATCAGTGTTTGTTTCCAGATGTTGGCGAGGTCTGCTGCGTGTGTGACAATAAAACCCTCTAGAGTAGTTTAGACGTCACCTGAGTCTGAAGACTACAAGTTCAGGCGACAGGCTCCAGGACACGTTAGCACCTACTAGCATCACACCCCTCAATCTTAGACCAGACTGCCTGTGATTGTGTTGCATTGTGGGTAATGTAGGCGCCAGGTTTGGACAGTGAAGAAGAATGTCTGTAATACAGAGCTGCAGGACTGATCCTAAAACCAGGAAGTTAGTTAGCATGTTAGCTCTTCCTGTTCCCTCGTCCCAAAGTCAGTGTGTTTCTGGTTAAATGTCTGAAATAAGGTCTGTGGTTTTAACACAAGCTCAAGACATTTTCAGGTTTTATTCTCCGACATAAGATCCGTCAGTAACCCATCTACTCACCAGTCCACCTTTACAGCCTCGTTGTGTTTCTACTCACGCTCAAAACGCTTCAAAATCCGTCTCTGGTTCTACTTTTTTTCTGTCCGTTGTGAGTCGTTCGGTGTTGGATCAGTTTTGTGTTAATGTCACTCCGGCTGGTTAACATGCAGAGCAGCTCTGCCTCACACTTCAGAGACAGATGTCAGCGTTTTGCTTTGTTGCCCACTTTCCACTCGTCCTCTGACCCGCACTGTTCTCCTCGTCTCTACAGACTTTGGCAACAAGTCTCTGTGTGTGTAAGTGTAGTATTTGAATTCACCATGTGCCTCTCGGGCAGGGAGTCTTTGTGTCTTTTGTTCTAAATTGCGCATTTGAACCGGTTTATTTTAGCTTTTTGTTTCCGTCTTTTACAAATAGGAAACTTACTGACACATCCACCTTGTGTTGGCGACCACATCACTTCTATCCAGCGTCCTCTCAGCTCTGTATCGTCTCTCCATGAGCAGCGTTTTGTTTTATTTCTAAACTAAAGTCTCAAGGTGTCTGTAATCTGATGTGAGCAGGATCAGCGTGTTCAGATGTTGAGAAAGAGCGAGCTGCGGTCGTGTTTAGCATATTCATCTCAGCCCCGTCTTTGTAAACAGTCAAAGTTGTTCCAGGACAAGACATCCGCTCTGAAAGTTTTGCAAACAGTCCGGTGGTGATGGAGCTGTCATGAAAGCTTCGTACCTGCCTGAGCCAAAGGGCTTTCAACAAACCTCCACATGAATACAGTGTCTGTAAAATCAGCAGCTAACATCATGTAACTCATGCTCTGCAATAACCAGGGATAATTACTTCCTGTAAGGTTAACTTGATGTTAAATGTTAATATTTATTCATTTGATATTGTCTGTTGGATTAAAACTGACAATTGGTTGATCAATACATCGACTGACAGAAATAATCTGCAGATGCTTTGATCATTGATTAATGGTCTCCGTAAACTGCAAATATTCTCTGATTTCAGCTTCCAGATTCAAATAGTTTATTCCAGCCTGAAACAAGGCAAGTAGTTTTACAAAGAAGTAAAATGTTAAAAATTTGCTCTGCTTGTCCAGGGTCAGTTTCTCCTGACAGATATTTGATCAGAGTTAGTTTTTTTTCTCATGTTCAGGCTGCACTGACCGGTTTTACAAATTATCATGCAAAGATCAGGCTATTTCTGCTTTTTAATGAGCAGGTAACAAACCTCAGGGGAATTCAACTTCCTGCAGGAAACTGAGTGTAAACTCGCAGGTGAGCTCTGGTTAGTTTGGAGAGAGGGATCGAGTCCTGTTTCTGTCATAGCACAGAAGATCATTGACATAAATACAGGTTTACATCACACGCTCGGCTGGAATCGACTGACCCTTTATTTCCAGTGATAGCGGTGCGTGTGATGTTCTTCATGTGTAAACATCCATTAAAAAAAGATGCCTCGTAGTTTGACATTTTCTCCAGCATCAACAGTAATCCAGGTGATACTGGTTACAGCGCTAACAGCTAACGCTACAGGACAAAATACAGGCCAGAAAACTCTGGGCTTCAGGTGCAGGATGTCTCTTTGCTCCCTCACTTTGACTCCTTCCAGACACTGAGCAGGGAAAAGCATTATCTTCAAGACAAACTTGCTGCTGTTCCTGCAACCTTTCAGATTCAGGTAGGAAGTGGAGGAGTGTAGGTGTAGCAGTAAGTAGAGTACACATAGATGGTTAACTTATGGAAGCAGGTGATTAAACTCAGTCAGACTGTGAAAATGGTCTCACACTGATGTCACCGGTGACAGTCAGAGGCAAGAGGGAGAAGCATCCCTAGAAGGAGGCAGTAACAGTGCTGCACTGACAGCAGCGGGTAAACAGTCGCACAGTTTACCCACCAACCAACACAACACTGCACCGCTGCATCACACAGAGCGAGAGGGAAACCTCACAACATGTTCACCCCATTACAGCAGGAAACACAGAATATAATGTTCTGTTTTTTAAGAGTAATGCATGTTCAGAAAGGTGCAGAGCAGTGAGTTATATTTTAGTCTTGTAGCCTACAGCTGTTGTTTGAGTAGTTTAACAAGTCACGTCACACTTTATGAGACTTTATAGCTCAAAAACAACGCAGCTCTCATCATCTACGTTACTTTTTGACCTTTTTGTGCTTGTTTTCAGCTTAAATTTCACGATTAAGTCATTTTAGATACAAATACATTTTTGGTTCTCAGCACATTTTTTACACACAATAAACACTAACTCCCTTCACATGCTATACAGATATTGTGTGTGTGAAATATGTCAGAAAAATCCCAAATAATTTCATGTTGCATGAAACTTTTGTTGGAAAGTAACTAATGTGTGTAGGTATTTCTGTGTGCAAGCATGTTTTTTAGAGACAGTAAAAGTAAATTTGATCGTATTAACTGTCCTAAAACATGTATCTGTCTTAAGATAACAACTTTGTGCTGTAGAGCCTGTGCTGTAAATAAAGAGGCTGAACGTCAGGTAAAACAGCCTGGAGGTTGACAAAGCAGTGGCGTTTTACAGTGGATTTATTTCTGACTCTGTACCAGTGTTGAATCTGAAACCCACCTCTGTGAAACCAGAATTTCAAACAAATTCACCGAGGCGATTGGCATGTTTTTTTCCAGCTCATCATGTCGGGTCTTTAGCCTCTCCTCGCTCTGGGGTAATCACTGTTAGAGGGCGATATTGGGAGAATACTTAACATTGTTTGCTAATCCTGATGTTGTACTTGAATGAATATCTGTCACATTGTGCAGTTCATGCACACACACACAAACACACACGGCGCTGGCTCTCCTCCACCAGTAAAAGGTCAGTGTATGTATAATGCAACACAGTCAAGTCATCTCCTGTCTCACATGACTCCTCAATAAGATGAAACCGTTTTTTCCTTTTCCATAAATTTAGCTGTAAAAAAACAAAACAAACTGAAACTGTCATTTTAAAGAAGGATAAAGCAGAAGTGCTCAGCTGGACACCTGCAGCAGTAAAAGGCAGTAAAAGGGTTAAAGTCTGGACCACATACTTTGTTAATGAATGTTTTTACTAGACCTGATGTTGACCCATCATATTTATATGCGAGAATGACGTGAGAGCGAATGAAACCGGTGAAAACATGGTTAGGTGTGTACTTCCTGACAGATAACGTTGATGGGAGCAGACAGAAAAGTAAAATGCAGCATTTCTGAAAGGCTTAGATAAGTCTGGGATCAGATTATTGTGGTTTGAATCAGTTATCACACATGATGATGGTGCTATCTGATTCTTTTGGGTTAAAAAGTGAAGAAATATAAATATTGTGCGTCTTTCCACTCGTAGTTTGGATTTTGGCTGTCTTAATCAAGGTTCAGACTCAAAATGTAAATTATTCTTCAAAGTTTAAGTGGCTGTGTGAGCATAAGACCACAAGTACTGGTGAGGAGATGAATTTTCTAATAAGTATAGGGCTGTAACAAAGGATTATTTTCATTATTGATTCTTCTATCGATTATTTTCTTGACTTATCCGTCTCTGACAGAAATGTCCATCACAAACTCTGACTGACAAAGGAGTCAGAGCTGAAACTAATCAATTCAAAAACAGGAAGTTATTCAGCAGCCGTTTTGATTGATCGTTGATTAAGTCGTTAAGAAATCAAACTTTCTTCTTCTTCTCAAATGTGAGAATGTCCTGCTTTGAAGACTCTGAGAAAATATGGCGAATATTTTACAGTATTTCTTGATTGATTATTAATTTTTAATTGATCATGTTGTCTATAAAACAGCAGGAAAAAGGTGAAGCGTGAGGCGAGTTTGTCGTCATCAGATGTCTTGTTTTGTTCAGAACCCAGAGATATTCAGTTGATTATAAAGTGAAGTCCAACTGCAACAATTAGGTGATTGATCAATTAGTTTATTGGCAGAAAATTGATTGGAAAATGTCAAGATCCTCTGCTTCTACCTTTTAAAATGTGGTTTATTAGTTTTCCTTTAATTTTAAAGTGACACCACCGTGGTCTTTTGGGAAATTGTGACGAGCATTTGCTGCCATTTTATTACCCAATCAACTAATCGATCAGATATTGATAATGAAAATAACTATTTGTAGCAGCCCTGATGGTAAGAAAACAAAAGGTGAAAAGGTGGAACCATCAGCGTGGAAAATATCTTAAATGATGAATGGATTATTGACATTACTAATGTTGTGTATTATGTTGATCGACTAATCGATTAGTCGACTAATTGTTGAAGCTCCACAGTTTATAGATTAAAGGATCAGTCAGATTATCCAGAAAATGATTAACTCCTGTCAGATCATCAGTGGCGACGGGGACCACACTCTGAGGCGCACTGGTTTCTAAACATCACCTTTGGTTCTGGTCTGGGTTTCTGGTCTGGAGTCCTCGGTCCTCGCAGCCAGAGGCCAACTGTTGCCCCTGATGATGGAGGACAGAGGCAGTTGTCAGAACAAGCCAGCCTGGTATTTTTAGACAGTTCAGGTGATCTCACTAATGAGACAAAGCTCAGAGGAACTCACGTCTGATTTGAGCTAGGTGTGTGTGTGTGTGTGTGTGTGTGTGTGTGTGTGTGCGTGCGTGTCCGTGCGTTTGTGTGTGTGTCGTCTCTGGAAGAGGCCATTTGTTGAATTAGCTGGGCAGTGTTGAAGTGTTCAGTGATTAAGGTTAATCCTTGAGTCTTGGTGATGTAAGAACTGTCGTTTTCCCCTCTGTCCCTCTCTCTTAATACCTCTCTCGCACGTTTAGTCCTCGCTGTTGAAAACCCGTTGGTGTGTGTGTGTGTGTTTTGGGAGGAGGGGGGGTGGTCAGTAGCACCCATTCTGCAAACAAGGATGCCCTGTGCGCTCTGGTTGTGTACATACACCATGTGTGGATGCATGTGAGCTGCGTTTATTTGTATGAAGCTTCGTGTCAGCGCTGGAGCGGAGGGGAAATGATGCGTCACGTCTGGAGGAGAGATAAAGCAGAGAGGGGAAGAAGTGAGAAAGGATGATAGTGGAAGCGAGGCCCAAAACAAATGCGCTCCCGCTCTGAGCGCGTCTTTAAAACCGAATCAGGGAGGCCACTAAAAAAAACGAAGAGAAAGAAGCGAAGACGACGACGACGACAACGTTCGTTTTCTGTTTGTTCTGCGCCTGATTTCTGTAACTAAACAATCATAAATTCTCTCAGAGCTGCGAAGGCCTTTGTTTATCTCAGCTGCAGAGAGAATCAGACCTTTAACACCAGCCTGTCTCAAATACAAAGACTTTATGTCTCATTTCCCCTATTTTATGAGCACATTAATCAATAATCTTCTTATCGTTTTGTCTCAACAGTAGAAACAGTTTCCTGTTTTGTCCAAAACATAAAAGCTGCAGATGTTCACAAATAAAAAGCTGGAACTGAAAAATATTTGACATTTTTATACTCATTGATTATCAAAACAGTTCGATCGATAGAGCTCCACTCTTGATGCAGGCGCAACGATTCCTCCATGTTTACCTGTTTACATTATACAATCATGGACACATTCAGTTCATTACCGATAAATCTGCTGATTAACTTATTGATTGTCAGGTCTGTAAATAAACAAATACAATAAAATCTGCTTCCTTTCACAGCCTGGTAATCATCACTAGAATTAACCTGTCCAACCACCATTTACTCTGCAGGTAAAGCTCAGTCTGTGCATAAAACAAGAAACAAATGTAAAAAACCTGTCCAGCTCCAGAACCTCCAAACGAGTGGTTATTGATTATTTAATTAATTAGTGAAGAGATTAGATAATTCACAAACTGTTAAACTGTAAATACAAAGTTAACAACAGACTTTACAGCAGCAGTGAGATCAAAAGTCAAAGAAATGAAAATGCACAGAGGAGATCAATATATTAGCTGATTTAAAGAAAAATAATCAGCAGCTATTCTCCACTTATGTTCTAGGAAACTGAATATGTTTGTGTTTGTTTAAAGACACCTCCTTGAGCTCTGGTTAATAATTCTGTTCATTTTCCACTGTTGAATGATGTTTTACAAAATAAATAACTAATAATCGACAGATGAATCAATAATGAAAACAGTCGTTAGCTGCAGCTTCTCCTCTCTGCAACTTTTCCACCATTCAAAGCAGATATTTGAGACTTTCTGACACGTTTCCCTCTCCTCATTCCCTCTAACGACGGTCCACCCTGCTGCTCTCTCAACACGACGTCCTGCAGGACCGTCAGGAAGGTCAGCGCGACCGAGAAGACCCACGATCTGTGTATCGAGAATGAGATCTTGTTAGCCGGTCTATTTTTTGCTAATACCTGATGCTAATCAGGTAAAGCCACTGAGAGAGAGAGTCTCTGTCCTCCCTCTTCGTCCTGTGACCGGCAGCAGCCATGAAACGCTGGAGCTGTGTGAAAATGTGTGAAAATGCTGCAGACGTTAAAGACGAGTCAGGGGGATCGTGTCCTGGCCGGCAGCACCGTCTACTGTACGCACACACACCACTGTACACATATAGCTGGTAGCCACGGAGGCAATTTCCATGGCAACTGTGGGTCTCATCTCTGTAAGCAACGTGGATGTGTGTGTGTTTTTTTTTAATCCCCCCTCTCCTCCTCTCTCCTCCTCTTCCTCAGGTGATGTTTCATTGAGTGTGGATTTGACTACACAATCGTGAGATTTTTATCCATTGTTGGTGTGTTCGAGTGCGACACAGAGTGTGTCATTTTCAGCCAATAATGCCTGGTGCCATTTTCTGTAATTATGAGCTGTGTGTGTGTGTGTGTGTGTGTGTGTGTGTGAGGCTCAGGATCATGTACTGTAGCAGCCCTAAGAAGAACTAGACAACCTCAATCCATTATTAAGGCTAATACAGTAAATGGAGCTGCTCTTCTTTTCATGTTTACGTGCTGTTACAGTCGTTTACTTCAGAGTCTGTGACTTTAGACTCTAATATTCCAGCTGCAAACATCAGGAGATGAATCGATTCAACTGAATATTAAGATTTTTTGTCAGATATTTTCCTCTCAGATGTGAGGACTTGATATTTTTCTTTTTCACAATCGACACTAAACCGCTTATTTTTGCTTTTGGAGAAAAAGCGAATTGTGTTTACTTCCTTCACCTGTTTCCCTGCAGTCTGCAGTTTGTTTTCGCAGCTGCTGCTTTGTGAATTTCACTGTGGAAGAGCAGGAACACGATAAAAATCAAGTGGTTTTTAATGCACACTGACTGTTTTGAGTGTATTTACACACGACACCTGTGTAGATTTACTGTGTGGAACTGGGACGCAGCTCCTGAATGTCTGAATCTGTAAACGCTTCAGTGACGGTCGATAAATTCTACTTTTATTTCATTATTCCCAAACACACACACACTGTTACATGCCTCCAAATGAATGCAGTTCACTTTAGTTTGACTGCCAGGTGTGTTTCATGTTGCAGTTCAGTGGATGCATGTCAGGGGAGCATTAAAATCAGTCAGGTTCGTCCTCTGGGGATCTTTAATCCACCAGAACTTCATGGGAATCCATCTGATAGTTGTCAAACCAGAGCAATTAACAGCACAATTTCATTTCTAAATCACAACGATTCTGCTGCGTTAAGTGTAGAAAACTACTAAATACTAAATACTTGTTCAAAGGTGTCAGAGACTGAAGTGGATTGTTTTTCTGTTCAGTGTAGAGCTGCACCGCTCTGGAAAAAATGTCTGTGTGGTCGGGCAGCGAGGATTGTCTGCTGACTTTCTCCCGGCCTTTACAGCTTCCTCATATCGCGGTTTGTGGTGACGTTTAAGGTGATGCTATAGATTTGTGGTGTTACCCGTCGAGCTTTCGTGATTTTAATACGATCAATCGTGCAGCTCCAGTTCAGCGTCAGGTTCGTAAAGCTGTTGGAGCGTTCCCTTTCTGTTCCTGCGTCAGACATCATCTTGGTTTTTGTTGTGTTTCCTTCTGTATCAGGTAAATGATGCAGTCGAGTCGTGATCTGAAATCGAAGAATCGTGCAGCTCTGACAACACGACAGATCAAACATCTGAAGTTTGTCTCTCCTGACTGTCTCTCCTCTCTGTGTCCTCCAGGCTTCCTACTGTTCAAGGACTTCTGTATGAACGAGATCGACGAGGCCGTGCCGCAGCTCAAGTTCTACGAAGAAGTAAGTCCAAAGTGTCCTGTGTGTGTGTGTGTGTGTGCGAGATTAGACGGCATCATGGGATGGGTGAGAGATTAAAGGCCTGTAATCCCACTCATTCAGATTTAGCCCTCCCAGGAAGAGCTTTGCCTTGTTTTGTAGTTGGCGTTTATTAAGCTGACCTCGTGTCTGTGTGTGTGTGTGTGTGTGTGTGTGTCTCAGATTAAGGACTACGAGAAGCTGGACTCGGAGGAGGAGAGGTTGAGCCGCAGTCGGCAGATTTACGACGGCTACATCATGAAGGAGCTCCTGTCCTGTTCACATGTGAGGACAACACGCCGTCACATCCACACTGCGTCACTGATGCACTCTGGGTCAAGTACATGCAGGGACACAGAACACACACCTGGTGGGAAGAGGAGCTGCTCTCTGCAGCTTAATGCAGCGTTTCCAGCCTGGAGAAGAGAAATCTGAGGGGTGTGACGACAGAAAAGAAAAGAAAGAAGCTTATTTTCCTCAGATCTTTGAGAAATATGCGAGAGTTTTGACTCTTTTTTGTTAGAAAACAGAGAAAAATATCCGTCATGTTTTCACAGAATCCAATCTGACGTCATCAAATTATATGTTTTGTTCGCCCGCCTGTGTAAAACCTAAAGATATTCAGTTTACAATGATATAAAACAGAGTAAAGCAGCAGATCCTCACAGTGCAGAAGCCAGAGAGCAGAGAATTTCAACATTTCACCTTGAAAAATGACAAATAATCAGCAGAACAGTTGCAGATTTATTCTCAGTCGATCGACGTAATCACATTATTTCAGCTTCTGCTTTATGAGTGGAAATCACTCTGTAGCTGAATCACTCAAATTCAACCTGCAACAAGTGATTACAGCTCGATACTGCTTCATTTTGACTGAGAGAAGAGCTCAGTGTTTTAGCTTCAACAAACCCTCGTCACATAATCAAAATGTACAGCTCAATAAACTCTGGAACTTTCTGTAAAACTTCAACACACGTCTGACTGAGTGCTACTGCAGCACAAGAGAGATGAAGAGGCATCATCTCCCATCATCTGACGCACAGATAAATTCAATTAAATTCACTTTAAGAGGAAACACTGGGAATGAGCCAGTTTTACATTGTAGAGGATTCGTCTTGTGTCAGATGAGTCTGTACGATAATAAACCGCACGGATGAAATTAATTCATCATGAGACCTAACTAAACTTTATGTCAGTCTGTGCTTGTGCCTTTCTGACAGTAGAATTTGTTGTCAGATTATATTAAATCATGAGAAAACCTGGTCCTGTGAACATGACTTTATAAAAGAGTTACATCATTGGTCGGCCGGCTGTTGGACTCCTCCCATTGGCTGTCTCTCTGTCAAAATGACGTTCACATGAACTGTTTTTATTGTGTCATCAGGGAGTGCAACACGTTTCTGCTCTGGTATCAGGTGTTGCATCTCAGGAATGGTGAGTTAACTCCAGCCGACAGCTTCTTCAGCAGCTCGGCAGTAACTCGCTCTGCACACCTGAGTTTGTACCCAGTCTCGTTCATGCTGTGGATGGACATTTGAAGGAATTCACTGCTAAGAAATTAGCAATAAATTATGGATTATCATTATTTTTTATCTTGAGAATGCCTACAGCAGAAAATAAGCTGTGATTGTCCTCAACAATCCTCTTAAACAAAACCTTTAAAGTTGAACTAACAAAGTAAAACAACAAAGATCTGCAGCTTCATAAAGGCAGCAGAGTCAGACCGAATGAATCAACAAACCAAAGCTACAGCTCTCGACAGAAACACAACTGAGAGGCTTTTACACACAACACAACAAAGTTATCAATCATATCAAACGTTCATGAAATTTGTTAATTCAAAAATATAATATTAGGATATTTAGTGCTGATAATTCTCCCAAAGTGTAACCCAAAAGGCCAGCTGGGGAACCTCACTCCACTCGCTCATACGAACGTATTGATTAACTTCCACACGATCGACAATACTCCTACTGATCAACAACCAGTAATCGATTAAATTCAGCCCATCCCTACTCACAGGAGCCAAATATCACTGAGCATTGTGTTTCCGTCTGTAAAGAAAGCAGTGAGCAACATTTCCACGACAGACACCTTACTGTCTGAGAAGGAGCTTTAACGTATCACCTGGTTGTTGATCTGTGGTTCTCTGGAGGAAGGAAACTGAACTCAAGAAAAGTACAGTCAGCTCAAAATGTACTCAGTTACTTTCCACCTCTGCTGCACTGAGACCAGAATCATGTACTAACTTAAAAAAGTGGATTCAGTTTTAAGTGACTCTTTAAAGAAGCGAGGCCTTGCATGTATTGGCTACACAGAGGGATGATGGGAAATCCTTGCAGGCTTCCCTCCCCTTGTCCTCTGGAACGAGTGCACCCGAACTCACCACAAACAATGAACACCACAGTGCAGCTTTTGTCCTCCTGCATGGATAAAAAGTAAAGTTAGCACTCGCTGCTGTCTACAGGGAGGAAGTTACTGAACACACACTCACCACCCACACACAGACACACACACACACACACCTCGCTGCAGTGTGATGTCCTGGTCATGTTACACTCAGGGACGTGGAGCAGAAAAAAAACAGAACTGAAATTTCTGGTATAGCTGCATTTTTTTTTTTACTGACCCTTCCTTTTATTTCCTTCTCTTTGTTTCAGCCGTTCTCTAAGAAAGCCGTGGACCACGTGCAGAGTCACTTGCAAAAGAAACAGGTTCCCCCAACTCTCTTCCAGGTAAAAGAAAAAAACACACGTTGAACATACACACACACACGTCAGAGTCACAGCCACATGAATGAAGGTCCCATTAATACCAAATTACAAACAGACAAACACATTTTGAGCTTGTAAACCTGAAACCGGAGCAGAGCCCAGCCGTCGTTCTGAGCTCTTGTTAAAACTGTTATTTACAGACTAATACAGCCGACACAGACTGTAACCTCAGCACCACAAACAGGCCGACAATGACTAATTGAAATCACGGTGTTTTCCCCTGTTTTTTTTTTTTTTTTACTTTAGCTCATTGTGTGTGTAAATTATGCAACACACACACACACACACACACACACACACACACACACAGTAACCTTTGCAGGGTTTATTTTTGCAGCATGCTGCAGTTTGTTCTTTTGTTTAAAATGGCTGGAGTAGGTTTGATTCAGGACTGGACGATATTACAGCGATGCATGATGAAAAAAGTGAGTTCAAATTTTCCCTGAAGCTTAAAATTCCCTGTTAATGACTCAGAACATGAAAGAAAGACGAAGAAAATCTATTTAAATCAATAAATGACACAAAAATCAACAACAAACTTGAGGCAGGGTCTGTGTAAATCCTGCAGTGTGACGTTGTTTTTACTTTCATCAACACTCTGAACAGGTAAAAGTGGTTTTGGAAAGTTTCAGTCTTGCTTTTTGCTTTTTTTTGCCTCTTCTTCACCTGATTCTCTCCTCCTCGCTCCATCATTCATTCGTTCTTCTTCATTACTAACACAGTCGTGGCAGTCAACGACGCATCAACACTAAAATTCGACTAATCGTTGTGGCCGTATCAGTCAGCTTACGTCACGTCGGCGTTCTTCCTGGCGGAGCTAACGCAAACAGAAAAACACCGTCGAAGGTCTGTGGAGCTCCTCAGTGAGTCGCTCCTCTCAGACAGGGAGTCCCCAGAAAACACCTGCTGTCAAACGACTTATTCTGACGACAGCTGATCAAAGTTTCTCTTTTCCTCGTGGAGGAAACGTCGCCCTAATTTTAATGTTTTCCAGCTCTGTCGACTCTATTTTTAAACCCCCACATTCTCAGATTCATACTCTTGGTAATTACACATTCAGTGTGGAGCATCAGTTGCCAAAAGGCCACCCAGGAAAATAACATACAGAGTCTTGTCTCAGCTCAGTAAATCTAATCAGCAATTTCCTCTTTTAGACTACAACATGGCTTTTCTTCTGGATGTAGAATTATCCCCAGTGAGAGTTTTATATTCAGCTGTCAGAACGTAAAGATGTGAACGTTCAGCGGGAGTTTCTGCAGACAAAAGAAACACGGCTGGGACCGCAGGAGTCCGGTTCAGCCATCAGAACGACACAGAAGATACATTCACATACGTTTGTAAAGAATTTTCCTCAGGTTGTTACTGAAACCTCTGCTGTTCATGTGTGTGTCCCTGCAGCCATACATAGTGGAGATCTGCGACAGCTTGAGAGGGAAGATCTTCCAGAAGTTCATCGAGAGGTGAGACGGCGACGGAGGAAGAGTTTCACCGTGTGTTCAAACACATTTTAACACCTCTCCTCTTCTTCTTTTATTCTTTCAGTGATAAATTTACTCGTTTTTGCCAGTGGAAGAACGTGGAGCTCAACATCCATGTGAGTATGAGATTTTAAACTTTCCCTGTTGACTCTGCACTTTATCTTTTATTTATCTCTGTTTTCTATTTTAACACTTTTGTCTATTTTATCTTTTAATCTGTGCCGTCAATCCAAGAGCTGGTGTTTTGTTGTTTTGGGAATAATGACAATAAAAATCTATTGAATCTGTTCTAAGTGGCACATCCCTAGTTCCCATGATGCTTTGTGGTATTTAAACAGTCCAGTATCCCCCCCCAGCCCTGCTCCGTCTCTGGTCCAGACCGCGTTGTGTTTTCGTTCCCGTCCGTTTCACGCTCACTCTGACTTTTACTACAAATGAAGCAGCAGGTGTAAACATTACATCACCAGGTAACTCATTCACCGGAGCAGCTTCAGTGACTCATCCTGCATCATCAGGATCAAAATCCAAACCATGTTTATTCCCAAGGTGCATTTCAGCAAGAAACAGCCAATCAGAAGCTAAAGATGATGGTGCTGAGAAAACTCTGAGAAAACTTTCCATGGGAAGTTAAGATGGGAAATTTTGGAAATATTGAAAATGTATTTAATTTAGTTAGAAACTTATACAAATTTTAGAAATTTAAATTTTTGATTTTGATTTATTTGTGAGTAGAACTTTAATTCTTTTATTGAAAAACATATAAACATCATGTTAGCTAGCTTATATCTGATTTAGCAGCTAGCAGCAGTTTCTGAACAACAGGACGAGCGTCACTCGGAGTTTAACACGGTTTCTAGTTACTGAGTCGTTCACTCAGTTTTTAATGAGGGACACAAAACCTCAAACTGTTACAACTTCTGCTGACAAAACACTCGCTCCTGTTACTCGGTTTTCCTCGGCGGGTTCGAGTTCACTCCCATCGCTTACTAGCTTTTTCCCAAGCTTTTAAGAGAGTATCATGGTCTTCATCAGCAGATGTTAATCCTCAGATCAAAGTTTCAACTTGGGAGAGTTCACCTGCTGATAAAGACCACAAAAAGGCTAGTAAGTGGACCTTGAGTGTGAATGAAGTGGACTAGAGTTCACCTGGAACCCTGATCTGGTTGCTTCGATCGACAGCTGAGACACCAGCTCTGAACAAACTTAATCAAGCAGGAAAACCAACTTGAGTTTGTTTGAATCCTCCTCCTCCTCTCTCCTCCTCTCCTCCTCTCTCCTCCTCTCTCATCCTCTCTCCTCCTCTCCTCCTCTCTCCTCCTCTCCTCCTCTCCTCCTCTCCTCCTCTCTCCTCCTCTCCTCCTCTCTCCTCCTCTCTCCTCCTCTCTCCTCCTCTCATCCTCTCTCCTCCTCTCCTCCTCTCCTCCTCTCCTCCTCTTTCCTCCTCTCTCCTCCTCTCTCCTCCTCTCCTCCTCTCCCCTCTCCTCCTCCCTCCTCTCTTGTCCCTCTCCTCCTCTCCTCCTCCTCCCTCCTCCTCTCTCTCCTCCTCTCCTCCCTCTCCTCTTGTCCTCTCTCCTCCTCTCTCATCCTCTCTCCTCCTCTCTCCTCTCTTGTCCCTCCTCCTCTCCTCCTCTCATCCCCCTCCTCCCTCTCCTCCTCTCCTCCTCTCTCCTCCTCCTCCTCCTCCCCTCTCTCCTCCCCTCCTCTCTCCTCTCTCCTCTCTCCTCTCTCTCGTCCTCTCTCCCTCTCCCTCCCCTCTCCTCCTCTCTCCTCTCCTCCCTCTCTCTCCTCCTCTCTCGCCTCTCTCCTCCTCCTCTCCTCCCTCTCTCCTCCTCTCTCCTCCTCTCTCCTCCTCTCCTCCTCTCTTGTCCTCTCTCCTCCCTCCTCCTCTCTTCCTCTCTCCCCCTCCTCTCTCTTCCTCTCCTCCTCTCTCCTCTCTCCTCCTCTCTCTTCCTCTCTCCTCCTCTCTCCTCCTCTCCTCCCTCTCCTCCTCCTCCTCTCCCTCCTCTCTCCCTCTCCTCCTCCTCCTCCCTCCTCTCCTCCTCTCCTCTCCTCGTCCCCTCTCCTCCTCTCCTCCTCCTCCCTCCTCCTCTCTCCTCTCTCCTCCTCCTCTCCTCCTCCCTCCTCCAGCTGACCATGAACGACTTCAGCGTGCATAGGATCATTGGTCGGGACGGCTTCGGAGAGGTGAATGGCTGCAGGAAGGCCGACACAGGAAAGATGTAAGGGGAAAAAGAAAACGTACACGTACAGACGATGGGTGTGAGCGTAGTAAAGCTCGACGGCGCTCTGACTGTTTCTGTTGTTTTAACATCAGGTATGCCATGAAGTGTTTGGACAAGAAGAGGATCAAGATGAAGCAGGGAGAGACTCTAGCGCTCAACGAGAGAATCATGCTGTCGTTAGTCAGCACAGGGGTGAGTTATCAACTCCCACACTTCACGCCGCTTTACACTTTTACTACGCCTGATTTCAGAGGGAAATATTGTACTTTTTACTGTAGTACATTTATGTGACAGATACAGATAGTGGTTACTTTACAGATTGATTGAAAACACAACATCTCGTCGTCTTCAGAGGTGTTATCAGCTCCAACAAAGAGACATTTCCTCCATGTTGCTGATAATACGTCTGTACTGAATGCTTTCATTTCCAGTGGAGTATTTTTACTTGGTGTCATTGGTACTTATACATACGTAAAAGAAATCCCTCACCAGGACTCTTTCTGCTGAAGTTCAGCCCCTCCTCCAGCCTAAAGCTGCTTCCTGACGTTTTCTAGACGTCACCTGGCAGAGTATGTGTGAGCATAAATGTCCAGGTGATTGTCTCGAGAATTCACAGCGAGCAGGTAGGCGTGCTGATGCCGCTCTCTCCTGTGGTGCTGGTATGCGAAGATCTATGACATTAAACCTGACTAGCAGCTCCGTGTCAGACTGTAAAATAACTCCGTTAAGTGGGGTTCACACTACAAGATAATCCTCCCTCCTGATCAGAGTCCTCAGGTCTGAATATCTGATGGTTGCAAAGATGATCTTGTCAGATTCTCCCGTGGTGTGAGGTGTGTTCAGAGTGATTGGATGCTCCCTGATCTGCTCTGAAGACGATCACCCAGATAAATATTAAACGTTCGATATTTCCTATCAGAAATCACAGGTGTCGAATAAAAAAAGGAAAAACATCTCATCCCCTCCTCTCACAGCCCGTCATCCTCCAGAGTTCACTCCTCCGCTGTATCACCAGTTAGTTAATGGTTTTGATGAACTTACAGATAGATTTGTATGTTTTGACCTGAAACACACACATCCAGACAAACTCTGTGTCTCTGTTTCTGCAGGACTGCCCGTTCATCGTGTGTATGACGTACGCCTTCCACACCCCTGACAAGCTCTGCTTTATCCTGGACCTCATGAACGGTAAGGTGACCCCCTCCACCTCCACCTCCACCTCCACCCTTCCTGCTCAGATTAAACTCCAGCCCCAGTCAGTCTGCTCTGAGACAGTAAGATTGGATTACTCAGCCTGTCGCCGGCCGGCCAGGTCCTTCCTCCCCCAGAGAATCAGGAGCTGATGGGATTTTGACCTCGGCAATGACGCCTCACGCCGCAGCGACCCGCCTGTTTTAGCCTCCCTCACGTCCAACATCAGCCGTCCTGTAGCTCACACCTCATCGGCCGGCGGCCAGTTTCCCAGCTTCATCAGACGGTCTCACAATCAAAGCCTGAGTCACCTTTTAAAGTCCACACAGTCTTCATCATGCAGCTTACAGTATGAGGCTGGTTCAGCTCCAGTCCTGCAGGCAATACAGCCAGTCGATACATGTTAGGACGGAGACAGCTGGGG
Source organism: Lates japonicus (assembly GCA_033238685.1). Classification (NCBI taxonomy): domain Eukaryota; kingdom Metazoa; phylum Chordata; class Actinopteri; family Centropomidae; genus Lates; species Lates japonicus. The sequence continues at coordinate 24,568 of BRZM01001522.1, forward strand.
TGGAGGAGAGTCATAGAAGGCCTCTCATCGATTCTCATTTTCTCCCCTGAGAAGATTACCACAACTTATTGATGGGTATTGATCGAGGCGTCAGGTGTTATGAGGTCAGGCTGATGCACTCTGTGCTGTGTGTGTCTTTATTCCTGTGCGTTCAGGGGGCGACCTGCACTACCACCTGTCTCAGCACGGCGTGTTCAGTGAGAAGGAGATGCGTTTCTACGCGGCTGAAATCATCCTCGGTCTGGAGCACATGCACAACCGTTTCGTCGTCTACAGAGACCTCATGGTAGAGTCCTCTGATCCCACAGTGATCTCCAACACGATCCTGAAACACGTCTGTAGTTTGCTTATTGTCAACAAGTGCTGTGGGTGAAAGTCTGATATCTTTTTGAAAAGAGGTGGATTTTTCCCAGCTTTAGCTCCATGAATAAAGGCATCACTACTCTATACAGAGGACCCTGTTAGTTGGTCGTCTGCCTCCTCGTCGGAGGCGGCGGTCGCCTCTCCATCAGGACCTGAAACCGCTCCAACAACATCCTTAAATATGTCCTCAACCGGCTGTGATGGAGCTTCATCTCCTGTATAATCATGGGCCAATATTTCCCTCCCTTTATTCCTCTGAGTGTCAGAGGAATTATTTCTTTTATTATTTTTTAAATTTTATTTTGATTCAGTCCCAGACACGCTGTCCTGCTGCCCCAAACACTCACTACAGCACCAAATGTGGATTCATCCGCTGCTGAAAATAGTCCCCATCCCCAGACTGTATTTTGTTAGGGTGTGTGTGCACAGATAAAAACACCTGCCAAAATACTCAAAGCTGCCATGATGCCACACACACACACACACACTCAGAGGGTGAAAAATAAAACAGCCCCTCTGTCACGACAGTTTGGGTTTTGTTTGTAGGGTTGTAGATAACAATTATTTTCATGAGAGATTATTTTTGAATCTATAAAACATCTAAAAATGTTTCTGTTTCTCTGTTTGTTCGACCAAAAAAAGCAGCAAATCTTTTCTTTTGAGAGGCTGAAATCTACAAATTATGATCCTGCTCAACTAATCATTTCAGTTCTAAACGAGCTTCTCTGGTTCTTTTAAAAACTTTGTGAGGTAGGAACCAATGAGCTGAGAGCCACAGACAGGAGGGAAAGTATCAGAGACGGACTGACACGTTTTGATTTTTTCATGGGATTTGTTGACAATAAGAAAAATAAAGACTGTGAATGTGATATTTCATGTCCTGTTGCCTTAGTGAGAAAGATATTTTTATTGTTTAACAGAGAGAAGTGAACTGGATTAAAACCCTGAACTCTACAGTTTTTACCTTCGTCCCTCAGTCCACTTTGATCCAGCTCAACTCCTCCACAGATGCTGTTTCAGAGCCATAGATTCATATCAGCCGTGTTTTCAGCTGCCCTCTGTTTTTCCTCCAATTCCCCTGTTTGGACTGGTTGCCATAATAATAGATATATTTTGCTGGAAGTCAGGGAACAGTTTTAGGGCTTTAATAAACAGTGCAGTACAATGCAGATAATACTTTGAGGCTGAGTGTTGGAGGGGGGGGAGAAAGAGAGAGAGAGGGTGAGTCACGGTTTTGCCAAACAGCGGAGGATAACCAGGACAGGAGGCTTTCTTTTATCGCCTGTATCCACGCTGAGTTTTCTCCTGTTGAGCGGAAATTGTAACTTAAGTCGTGAATTAGCGAGGAGGTCTCCCCAACGTTGTTTCGTCTTCTCCGTCCACCTCACCCCCCTCCTCTGTCCCCCTCTCTCCTCCCTCAGCCAGCTAATATCCTGTTGGATGAACACGGCCACGTTCGTATCTCCGACCTCGGCCTGGCCTGCGACTTCTCCAAGAAGAAACCCCACGCCAGCGTGTAAGTGTTAAACCCTGATTCATGTCTCTGGAGGAGGGTGGGGTGGGGTGATTTAGGTATTTATGTCTGTGATTATATGGTGGGAAACAACAGTCAGGTGTTAAAGTCAGTTTGTTTATCAGTCAATAAACACTGATCCAGGCTGGAAACTGACGGAAATATCAAGAGTTAGAAACAGAGTTTGGTGTGTTTGTTACTTCCTGCTGCAGGAGGAGAAGGGGATTATGGGTAATATACACTGTTGGGCTGTGTTTTTGTGTTTGAAAATTAGATATTTTCTTTAAATCCTTCAGCTTCCTCCAAATTAAGTGGATAAATCCCAACTCTCAGCTTTTATTTTGGAGGATACAGTGTTGTTGTAACTTATAGAAAAGCCTAAAACTCTACGTACTCTAATAAACCAGATGCATCTTGTAAAGATGTCTCAAGATTATGTTTCAAAACATACAGAAATAATCTGCTTTAACCAATAATTTGTAACGCTCAACTGTAGACAGCGTTCATCTTTGATATGCAGTCAGGAAACTGAAAATATCAACTGCCCTGCAGCCTGAATGCCTGCTAGCTAGCTCGCTAATTCTTTCTTTCATTTTTCATTTTTTTGATTAATGTTGTGTTTGTCCCAAGCTGCAGTTCCCACTTGTGGCTGCAGCAAAAGTTACACAGTGTTGCTTTATTGTTAATAAAAAGTACAGATCCAGGCTGATTTAAAAGTTTAGAGATTACATCAAACCCCAACTGTAATATAAACTGATCTGTGTTACCGGCATCAGTTTGTTTCTTACTGTAAAAGCATCTTAATTGACATTAGTAAGTAGTTTGCCACAGTCTGTGTTCATAACTAGATTATAGGTAATTACCAGCAAATAATACCAATATTAAAACTGATCATAAACCCATCAGTGATGAGACAGTGTTACATGGTTTCCCGTAGTGAATCATCGCGCCTCACAGTCCCAGCTTCTTTAATTTCCAGGAGCTAAATCACTGTCCAAACAACAGCGTTTATTACGAGCGACTCGGGAGGAGAATATTTTATCGCCCACCTCCTCCTCTAATATGATTCCTGTGTAAATGGGGCTGCAGTGTGTGATTGTGCTCTGGCAGCTGTAAAAAGTAATGTGTGTGATGTGTGTGTTTTTCTGCAGCGGTACTCATGGTTACATGGCTCCAGAGGTTCTTCAGAAGGGGACGGCGTACGACAGCAGCGCCGACTGGTTCTCCTTAGGCTGCATGCTCTTCAAACTCCTCCGAGGGTAAATACTCCAGCTCCTCTCATCTCATCTTTCTTCTTCTGCTCTCCACTTCCTGTCTGCTCTCAAACCTCTTTGAATCCACTCGCTCGCCGCCTGTTTGGTGTGTGTTTGATCTTGTTTGTGTGCCCGCCTGTGTGTGTGTGTGTGTGTTTGTTTGATCTGGAGTGTGTAAATGCCAGAGGTCCAGGCCCAGTAGGTCAGAAATCAGGTAAAAGGCAGGCTGTGTGTGTGTGTGTGTGTGTGATAGTTGCCAGGTCTGAGCGAGCAGAAAAAGAGAGAGAGGAGTGTTTGTGTGTGTGTGTGTGTGTGTGTGTGTGTGTGTGTGTGTGACATGTCTTTCCATTGATGTTTGGATCAGTGTGTTTGAACACTTTAAAGAGAACGAGTGTGGTGTGTGTGTGTGTCTGTGGTGAAAGGTTGGCTGCACGTTTTCAACACTCGGGGTCTTAAAAACTGTGTTTGGTTCAAAAGTAAAACACTTTTCAGTCGCATGAATCTCTGCTGTAAACGATGTTACGTAATTTTTTCTCAGGCAGATGAAGGTGTTAGCTCACACTCTGGCTATCAGCGCCTGGAGAGTCTGAGAGTCAGGATTCCTTCAGTTGGAGCCGTGACATCTGAGGTTTATCTCCTCCAGATCTTTAAAGGACAAATATTTTCTGAGAGTTCTTAAAGGCTTTTTTCCATGCAATTGATTTGCATGTAAATATATGTGAATATACAGAGCTGCAGAACTGATCCTAAAACCAGGAAGTAAGTTAGCATGTTAGCATGTTAGCACTTCCTGTTCCCTCGTGTGTTTCTGGTTAAATGTCTGAAATAAGGTCTGTGGTTTTAACACAAGCTCAAGACATTTTCAGTTTTATTCTCTCGACATAAATGGGTCAGTAAATCCCACCCTGATGTTTGAAGCTACGTCTTAAAAAAAGGCGTGTTACACCCAGTGTCTAAATGAGACTACAGAGGTTGTCGGGGACTAACATGAAACCATCTACTCACCAGTCCACCTTTACAGCCTCACAGTTTCTATCATTTTTCAAACTCTACTAACTTTCTAAGAAGAAAGGCTTTTGTAGAAGAGCTAGAGCTAAATGAAATGACCAGTTGGAAGTTTAGGTGGTGAGACGTTGACGCCATGTGACCGTGGTGTAGTTGGTTTATAGCCTAACATTAGCTTTTTACTTGGAGGTTGGATTTAGGCTTCAAACATCAGAACAGTGGTGTCTTATTCAGAAGATTATCTGATCAACTAAACCTGGAAGGATCAGAAACTTTAGTTGCTCACAGTTTATTTTCTGGAATAATCCAAAACACAATGAAAAATCCCATTGGCTTTTGTGGAGGGAAATCAGGCTGATGCTGACTTCAGGGTTAGCCTCATTAAGAAAGAAAAAAGCTTGGCTACAGACTCCTCTGGAGGCTGCTCTTGCTTCAGTCCTCTGCCTCTCAGAACTTCAATTGTTCCCTCCACATCCTAAAAAATACGTCCCATATTCGCTGTGATGAGTGCTCACTTCCACACATTGTGTATCTGGATCACACAGTTTATGTAAAGACCCTTCAGATGAGGATTGATACCACCGCTGGAGTCAGACATGAGTGAATTATGTTTGCATTCAGGCCTCTCCCTTAATTGGTTTTTACATTTAGCTGTGTCCTGGAGTGACTTCTAAAGCTCAGACTGACTTAATGATTTTATTCTCTGGTCTTCAGCCGTGATTTGGCTGAAGAATTTAGGACTCACTGCATGTAGTTTGAATCTGCTATTCTCCCCATTAACACTGCCAGCTGCCATCTGATCACTCACTCTGAGTGAGTACGCTGTCTTCGTGATCTTGATGAGACGCTACTCTGTTTTCATAAATGCTTGCTTGATATAATGGCCTCTGAGGGAGCGCCAGCTGAGGAGAGGGGCTGCCTGCTCCCGTCCGGATCAAAACGGTTTGTCTGTGAGGATTCTCCGTAGTTCTTTTCTTCCTCCTCAGACATTTCCAATTTAGTTGCTGTGTTGTGCCGGAATCGCTCGTCCAAACTAACTGCCCTGTGAAAAAAATGAAACATTGTTAATTGAAGCTAAAGTGCTAGCAGTGCTGCGAGGAGCATGTGAATGTAATCAGTAATCAACCATGATTGTTATGATGAAAATAATCCACGGTGCAGGAGCAGTTTTAAAGGAGAACTCTTGTGATTTTGAACCTTATTTTCCCATGTTTTGTGTAAATGATTGATTGAATTGATGCAGTATTGATCAAGTTCGGCCCACTAAAGTTCTTCTTTGTCACTGACAGGCTCAGATTGTTAAGTGTCTGACAACATTATGAGATAGGATTCCTACAGAGACAGAGCTTTTTTATTAACGCAGTGATCCAGAAACAGCTCTATATATCACTGCCAGACTCCATTGATAAAACAGGAATTTTACCGAGCACAACACAGGAGCTACAGACACACTTGCTCATAAATGTGCTTTAAAACCAGTCAAACTCTCTACCCTTCTGACTCATTAATCTGGCAAATCTGAACACACAGGCATGATATACTTATTTTAGCCCAAACCCTTTTTAGAAACATAAAAGATGCTTCTCTTGTAGCTGCAGAACTTGCCTGGAGAATAATCAAGTTTTTTACATTTTCTTCAGCGTAGCTTCATGACTGCCCCTCCTCCTGTTCATTAAAAAGTTGTACAGTTTCTGCAGTTTTTTTCCTCCTGATACTGATGTGAAGGCTCAAACATCCTTAAAGCTCCCAGTCAGCACTTGAACTCTGCAGGTGGCTCATTATGAGTAAGATCTAATATTTCAAATTACCATCTGCTAATTTATAGTGTTGTAATGAGCTTCTCAGTTTTCACCAAGGATGTTGGAGCACGGGGAGTTATGGAGAAAGGTGGATCGGCAGCGAGTGTGTGTGTGTGTGTGTGTGTGTGTGTGTGTGTGTGTTCCTCCTCCTTTACCTCACCTTTTACCCTCCTCCCTCCTCTTTTCCCCAATAATCAATACTCAGAGTGCTGCATTCGTCTCTTCTCTCTCCTGCTCAGGCACAGTCCCTTCAGACAGTAAGACCAAAGACAAACATGAGATCAATTTCGCGATGACGCTCACCATGGTAAGACGCCTTACATGTTTCCCAGAAGTCAGTGGCAGCAAAGTGACAAGGTGCACATAATACAAGGAGTCTCTGTAAACACACTTTGAAGCACATATGAGTCTTTACTTAACCCTGACACATGGTTTGGCCTGTGTTTACCTTTTATAGTAATACCAAAAATGCACACAGATGTTTATATCCCATGCATACTGGATTCACAGGTGTGTGAACAAACACTGTCAGAATATCCTGATGCACGCTAGTTAGAGTGACATAAATGAGTCTCATTCTGGTGCCAGTTTTAAATTGTTTTCCTGCACATCCTGACAGAGATGAATGTCTTTGTTGTGCAGGTTTTGGTCATCTTTTAGTGTCTCCGCTGCTACCATTCAACACTAGCTGTCTGTTTACTTTGCTGTGTCATGGGAAGACACAGGAGATGAAGTATGACAGAAAACCCAGCTTAGATAACTGAGCTAGCAGCCAAGGCTGAAAGTTAAAGTACACTTCGGTCAATGGATTTGGAGCCACATCCAGCAGGTTTGACTAGGAGTCTGGGATCTGTGTTCCAGGCATGAAAGACGAGGAAAGAAGCTAAAAATAAAATGGTGTGTTTTTTAATTGTTTAAAGTCCTCATCTCTGTAAGTATGTTTGGTTCTTCACTGTGCAGAATGATGCATGTGCTCACTTTAAAGCAATAAGATGTAATCTCACTCGAGCAGCATGCTACCTGCAGGAAGGAGTGGTAATTAACTCTGGAGCAGGAAGCAATAAACACACTAAACTCTGTTTCGGATATCAGAGATGAACGTTGGTTTTAATGACTTTCTAATGTAGTCTTTTAACTGATCTACAGTTCATTCATCACTCAGTTAGAGGGAGATCAACTCAAAACCAAAAGTTACACAGAGCAACAACAACTGAGGAGGTCACCCCACGCTTTTTTCTCGCTCTTCGGTCAATTTATCACAAAAAAAATTCGCGTATTTATCGTAAGAATAACCATCAGATTTCAGATAATGAAAGTAAGAGTCGGTTGTAGCCTGGTTTTATTCATGCTGCAAAAAATAAGAGTCATTTGTTTTGTTTTTTCTGGGGTTGGAGAAGAAACCTTTAGTGTTTGATCCTCAGCCCAGACACACTTTTCAGTCTTTACACTCAGCCTCATTAGATGATGTTACACCACTCCCCAGCCTCGTGTTGGACAGTATAGCACGTAGTGTGTTTGATGTCATCGGTCAGATCCAGCAAACACTTGGATGAATGGCGCCCATTGAGCCCACCCAGTGACATATCTGCCCTCACCCACCTCTTTTTTCTCTTCACACCAAAGCCAGAGTCCAGCCGGCCACGCGGTTGCGCTTTGAGCGCTCTACAAGTTCACAATGACAAACTGTGAAGTGAGTTTTCAGCCACGGCCTTGCTGCTCTCCGCCTGCCTCGCCTGTGCAGCAGTCGCTCATCACAGTGGACGACGTCCACCCAGCCTGCTTTGTGTTTTGTCAGGACACACACACAGAGGCGCTTGTTTGGTTGAGCTGACCTCAAACAGAGAAAGTATGATCTTTCATATCACAATAAATCCAGATTAGGATTTTAATCCAGCCACTTAATCTGGTTTATCTCTTAATCTCGCCCGTGTGTGTGTATGTGTGTGAGGAGAGCGGCGTTAGACATGAGGGGAAAGGTTGCAGGTTCAGCCCGATCACAAAAATACTGTTTATATGTCTTTGTGTTTACAACAGATTAATGGTCTCATATATAAACACGCAGAAGCAGACAGCAGTGAAAAGGTTGGGAACTGAGCAGCCAAGCACAGGAAGAGATGGATAGAGGAGTGGATGGAAATAGATCCCGATAGATGGCACTTGTGAACTTGAAACATCTTCACGCTGCAGCTGAGCAAAGCAGAAAGAAAAGGGGGCTGAAGTAAAGATACTCAAAGAGGTGAAAGAGGACAGGTGTAAAGGCGGTCCGGCTTATAAACACAGAAAGAAAAACCTCGCCCTTCTCAGAGTCATACTTCTTCGGATCAGAAACCACAGACATAATCCACATATTTATAGATTCAGTGTGACTCTCGCGACTTCCTGATGGTGTAATCATCTCAGATGTCCATCGCTGATAAACGCCCAGAATCTGTTTAGAAATCACTGAAAAGAGACGCCATGTGGCAGCTGCAGAACCCGCCTGAGAACTCTCACATTTTAATGTTTTTGAACGCCACAGCATCCAGTGATAGTCGCCTGAATCTGCAGGAGTTCATCAGAGACAGGGAGCAGCTAATCAAGCACCGCATGCTAGCTGCTAAATGTAAAGAAGCATAAATGGAAAACGACAACACACGCCCCCAGAGCTGCAGCTCCTCAAACCGAGATCATCATCATCCCCAAATTAAAGAATAATCACAGTGGCTACGATCATTAATATTTACTCTTTCATGTTGCTTTATCAATATTTTTACATTAACATGATTCACCCTCCGTATTTTGTCCCATGGTGTCAGACTCTTTACAAACTTCTTCAGTACAGGGTGCAATGATCTCACTTCCACCTCTCTCTCTCTTGTCCTCCTCTCCCTCCCTCCCTCTCTCCCTCTTTGCAGAATGTGGCTGCTGTATTCTTCACTGCAGAGCCCAAAGATCTGCTGGAGGGGCTGCTGCAGAGGGTCCAAGAGGCTCGCGCTGCCAGGGCCGAGGAAATGACACACACACACGCCAACACTCAACACACACAGATATATATTAAATCGGCCCCAGATCAGCGTTAACGCCTGCAGGCGGCAAATGAACTCATCAATCAGACGGATTTGCCAGATGTGCTCATTAAAGGCCAGAAACACTGCGGTAGTTTATGGCCCAGTGAGACGGTGGAGACGGACACCGAGTGATCCGATAGAAGTTTCTAGTTCATAACTAATTTTCATCAGCGCCTATTACCTACATCAGCTTAGACTAAAACCGAGTGATGCCAGATCACTGTCTGCACTGGGTATTTGGCTAAATACAGGATTATGGGAGTGTGTTTGTTAGAGGGGAGTACGTGGCAAACACTGCCACCTAGTACAAATGAAAATCCTCCTCTCTCTCTCTCTCTCTCTCTTCCAGAGCCCCGGAGGAAGGAACACTGCCTTTTCAAAGGCATTGACTGCAGGTTTATCTCAGAAGGTGAGTGAGCTTCATTTCTCCATCAGGCATCTGTTGCTCTTGTGCAGGCTTTTGGAATTGAAAGATCTTTCTGATTTTTCCTAGATCTAAAGGCTGCACTTTTGTTTATTCATCATCTGCTCACTTTTCCACATAATAGTAATGATCTGAAATTGTACATTTTCAGTTTAAATATGTCAGATTTTCTCAGGAGGACCTTAAACCACTCAACAGCTGCAAGGGTAACTTCAAGTCCTCCATTAACTTATGGAAAATGCTGGAATTAGTTTATTTTCATTATACTTGTACATTTTTTTGACTAATTCGTTACTAATGAGGTTTTCTTGGTGCTTTTCTCCTCTCTTTCATCGATATAAATCTGATAAATGATTCAGTCCAGGTGTCATTTGGGAACAATAATCAAATTTAAAGGAAACAAACACTAACAGAATTTTGTCTGACATTAAACTACATTATGGAGCAGTTGGATTTACAGAGTGACATCATGTTTTCTGACTGGAGCAGAAGACACAGATCAAAACATTTCGCTTTTTCCCACGTATACATGTTGGGACTCAGATATAAGCAGCAGCTCTGATGCACAGTTCAGTCAGTAATCCATCACACTGAGCATCAAACCTGCATTAATGTTTAATCACTACATCAGCACGGCTCGCATAGGGCACAGACCAACCTGCTCTTTAAGGTGGGTTTATTCTCACATCCCGCCACAGGCATGATACAGGTGTTGGTGTTGTGTTCATCAGACAGGGAGCAGTCTGAGTTGATGAGGAGGACGAGGTTTCTGATCTTCACCTCCTCCTCCATCAGTGTCAGAAACCTGCAGATTTGTGTCTCGTGTGGTTTCTCCGCCCGCCCCTGAAGATTCATTTTGAACTGCACCATAGCAACAGCTCCTCCTTAAAAACAAAACAAAAAAAGACACCATCACAGGTTAGATCACCCAAAAGTCTGGGCTGATGTTTAAACGTAGACTTGATGTTTCTCATTCAGCACATTCAAGTTGTGGTTTATTTCAGCAGCAGATGAAGCTGCTTCTCTGTTTAGTAAAGCTTATTAATTGGACTGAGCTGCACCAGTCATTAGTCCCACTACAGTTAAGCAGTTGCTATGGTTACCCCATCGCCTCAGGAAGCAGTGCTGTGGGACCGTTGTTGTTTAGCTCCTCTCTCTCTCTCTCCAGTGCTCTCCTCCTTTAATCCTCCCCGGGAGAGGAACGCCGCAGATGCTTTTGACATAGGCTCTTTTGATGAGAGGACACCATGGGCATCAAGGTAAAACACTTGTCCGTGACGTACGCGCTTACTTCCCACTGTGTCAAACTGTGGAAAACTGGTCACCACAGCGCCGTGATAACCCGAGTGCAGCGCCACACGCCGACAGACACCCAGTCGGCTCAACACGACTCATCCAGCAGCAGTAATAACTCTGACACAGTTCTGGTGAGGGGAGAATGAAAGGCAACTGCTAATGGAGAAGTCATCATCATTCACCAAACGCCAGCTATTTTGATTAATTAAACATGTTCAGCTCTCAGGTGGTTCTTTTTCTTTGTCTTACGCTATATTAATGAGATTTTCAGACATTTCGGACAAAACAAGTTTAAAGACGCCAGTGTTTGGTTTTTGTCTCCCACAGTATGGACTAAACATTTTACCTATCTATCAGAAGATAGTCAGTTGATTCATCAATACCATGAATCTCAAAGAAAGTAACATCAGCATTAAATAAAAAACCTAAACTTGTACAGTTGCACAGAAACCTCCTCATTCTGGACGCAGTAACGCTCACATGGAGAGTAGTCTGTTCATAATCTATTGATCATTGGAAGAATTTTCTGTTTCAGCTTCTCAAATGTGAGATTTTTCGTTCCATTTGATCGAACTGAACATCTGTGAGTTTTGGCCGCTTGAAAAATAATCTGTGATTAATCAATAATGAAAAATAACAGTGCAGTGTAAACAGCAGGAAAACTGACTCTGCACACCTTGTGATTTTCTTCCTCTGAAACTGACACTGATCAGAGAGAAACCTTCACCGTGTTCAGATCTCAGCAGATTTACAGAATGAACTCGTCAACCCGGATTTCCTCCAAAATAAACGACAGGAAACCAGATCAAGTGGAGTCACCTGTTTAACTTTACAGCCTGCTGGGTCATGCAGCAGCTTCAGGGAGTTTGTATAGCGCCAGAACGTTTCTGTGTCAGCGTGTTTGTGAAGGTCGAGTCGAGAGACCGAGAGGTTTGAAGTTTTCACAGGACTTTTAATCCATCCGACCACAGGTGTAGCTTCAGGAAGCACAGATGAAATGGATTCAACCAACGTGATGTGATTTTCTTTTGCTTCCTCCAATCATTAACACACGCGCCTGCAGCAGTTCTTCATCCTCTGACACTCCGCTGCAGAGAAATAAAAGATAAACGCCTTTGTTTGATTTCCTGGACGGAGCTCTGTCATCAACACGCAGGAGCAATAATCTAAATAACTGTACAGCATGTGAGCGAAGATGGAGGATGGAGAGGAAAGCCCGTCCCTGTTAACTTCACAATAAAACAACTGACAGTGAACAAATACAAAGACACAAAACTGAGAAATCTGAGGAGGGTGGTTTTCATATTTTCTCTGAGTTTATCCAAATAAATGCAGCAGATAAAATGTTATAACCATCATGACTTATGCAGGAGTGTTAGTTTAATGTCATTTAGTTGTATATGAAGTAAAAAGTGTCTAAAAACTTAAAGCAATACAATATAACTTCACCGAAGCAGCAGCGCCCTCTGCAGCCACGAGCAGGGAAGTACAGTCAACAAACACCAACTGTTTCTAACTCTTACGTTTCCATCAGTTTCTGGATATCAGAGATGAACGCTGTTTAATGACTTCTAAGTCTTTTAATCTGATCTATGCTCAGCATCAGTCTGAACTCTCTGGTCTGATTCCAGCAGTTTAAGCTGCTGACTCTCACTCAGTCAGAGGGAGATCAGAAGTGACCTCTTTGCTTTCTTTTTGTCCTTTAAGTGTTGCTTATCAGTTTTTGAAAAGTGTACTGTCTTTAACTCAGACAGAAGTAAATCCATCCTGCAGCAAACACAGATTAAAAACTGAAACTTGAGAACTTGAATAGAAAAATAAACAGCTGAGTTTTGAGCCTGTATCTGATCCTGAGACATCACTTCAAACGCCCCTGCTCTTCGTCCGCCTGTCTGTCTGTGCTCAGTTGACAGTGACCAGGAGCTGTACAAGAACTTTCTCCTCTGGTCATATCGAGCGCTTCGGCAGCAGGAGGTATGGAGACGGTGTACGAGGCGTGTCAACTCGACACGGACAAGAGCGAGGCTCGCAAGAGGGCCAAGAACAAGCAGCTGGGCCACGAGAAGGTAAACTGATATCCATCATCAACACAAACACAGTCCTGTCCGAGTCCAGATGTTCTGACCAAGGCCCTCTCTCCTCTCTGAGCAGACTACGCCTGGGGAAGGACTGTATACGCACGGGTACATGCTGAAGCTGGGGAACCCGTTCCTGACACCCAGTGGCAGCGCTGACATTTCTATCTCTTCCCCAACCGTGTGGAGTGGAGGGAGAGGAGAGTCGGGTGAGTTCACCAGTCAAGACCTTTCATCACTTTCCAGTCTCTGGTCCATGTCTGTCCTGAAGGAGTCTGTCTGTCGGTGTATGAACGCTGTCTGTCTGTCTGTCTGTCCTGACTCCACACTGAAGGAGACGTGGCTAAACATTTTAAAAAGCAGAGAGACGGTGAGGCAATCCCAGGTCCAGGTCTGTGTGTGAGAGTCCCTGCTGTGTAGAGCGTAGTCCACCCCCTGCTTCAGACTCTGTAGTGTGTCACAGCTGTTAGATGAACTAAAGGAGAGTCAGTGCTGACCTCTGTTTTAGACGCAGTAACTTAGAGCTGGTTTGAACTCCTGAAACAGAAGCAAAAAAAAAAAAAAGTCAGTGGAAGTTTTTTCTGTTTAAACCTTGTGTTAACCCTTTTGAACCCTGACTTGAATCTCTGAGGACAAACCCCTGTGAGACTCTCTGTTTATTCACAGACGAGATCTGATATTTGTGGAAAAACTCCTGACATGAAGTTTAAAATCTAAATCATTTCTTGTTTTCACAAGAATTGGACCCTAGAACATTTACCTTCCACAGAGTGACATTTATTTCCCAACCAACCTGAATCCTACAATTTACAGACGCTAAATACATCTCATTTTTTCCTCTTCACGGATCTGCTCGAGGTTTCTGAAGTTTTAAACTGCAGCCGCAGGATCCTGGTTTGTCTCAAACGCCTCATGCAGACTTGTGAAGCCTCAGTATACCGACAACCCCTTTAAATGTCTCGATTCCGCACACACAATTTTCAGGACAGGTGTGGAGTGTAGGAAATGTTGCAGTGATTTACGAAATACTTATTCAGGAAGTTCAGTTTGGTTTCTAGATTCACACTTAAAGGATTTCACTGCTCTGGGAGCGCTTTCACAGCTGCAGTCATTTTATCTCAGCGCAGGGTTAAAGCGGTCTGAATGTGAATTGAGACTGCAGGTTTCAGGTCATGAGCCTTTAAATTAACGCGGGTTCAAAGGGTTCAGTGTTTTTCTTACACCACCTGAAGCTGCACGCTTCGCTGTTGTATTGTTAGGACTCTCAGGTCTGATCAGCTTCATCCCTCGATGCGTCGTTACCTGTACTCTGCTTCACCCTTCTGCTTGTTTCCTGATTGGTCAGTTTCTTTTGTTCCCCGCAGCAAAACCTGCTGACGATGGAGCAGATAGTGACGGTGGAGGAGACGCAGATTAAAGACAAGAAGTGCATCCTGCTGCGCATCAAAGGAGGGAAGCAGTTTGTGCTGCAGTGTGAGGTACGACTCGCTCTCTTTGTTTCCGAGCTGCGTCGATCAGATAAAGGCAAACAGCTGATCTTTTTATTTTGACTTTTGTGTGTGTGTGTGTGTGTGTGTGTGTGTGTGTGTGTGTGTGTGTGTGTGCAGAGCGACCCGGAGTTTGTGCAGTGGAAGAAAGAGCTGACCGAGGCGCTCACAGAAGCTCAGAAGCTGCTGCGCCGCGCCCCCAAAGTCATCGGGAAAGGCCGGGCCGGAGTGGTGGAGCTCTCCAAACCTCCCCTCACACACCGCAATAGCAATGGCCTGTGAATACACACACACACACCACGTATATGAATATATAAACACACACACATACACACACACTGCATCCCACCCCCTCTTCCTCCTCCTCCTCCCTCATCGGCCACAGGACGTTCGCCGCCCGACTCCCTCCCACCACGGACGGAGCACCAGCCTCTCACCGAACACACACACTCTCCACACGACGACCAATCGGAATTTAGTTTTTTTGTTTATTTCCTGTCACGGGACCTCGCCAGTCGCACCGAGACGAGAGGAGGAGGAGGAGCAGCATGTGAAGAACCCTGTGCATGAATGTGATGAACAGACGCCCTGTCCTCTCCTCTCTTTTCCACTGTCCTCCCCCCTCCTGTCTCCCCCACTTCCCCCCCTCCTCACCCATCCACCACGACCATCTCGCTCTGTTTGAATCAGGTGAATCTGGAACCAGGACCCCACAGTGGCCTGACGGACTCCTCCAAAAACCCCCACAGAGCTCAAGATCTGATTACTGAGAGGCTGAGAGGCGTTCGTCTGCTCCCCCTCCTCCCTCTCTCGGGTGGGGGGGAGGAGGCAAAACAACAACAACAACAAAAACAAACAGCTGCTCGACCGGGTCCTCTCGCCCCTCCCTCTGAACTGTTCCTCCCTCCGTTACTGAAGTGCCAACATCAACATTTACTTGAGTCAGCTGAGCTCCCAGCAGGAGATCGCCCCCCGCAGGTGGAGGCTGGTTGGTGGTGGTTTTGGTGGTGGTGGTGGTGGGGGGGTGTTTGATCATTCCAATGCAGAAAAGCAGGAAGTACAAGGACCACAGACTCTTTCAGATTGGCTCTTGTACAGCCAGTTACCATAGAGACTGAGATTTCATTGGCTGACAAACAGCAGCCGGTTGCTGTGGGAACCACGAAGACTGGTTTACCTGGGGATCTGTAACCACGGACAACGGTGTAACTATTGTGTTATGAAGGCTACACTTGCAGAAAAGAGATGATAGCAGAGTGAGGGAGGGGGGAAGGAGGGGGGAGGGAGGAAGTGACTCTGAGTGTATATAAGCAACCCTTTCTCTGTGCATCTCCAGTGTTTTAGTCTAACGTGTTTGCATTATCTGGGACTTCTCTGTCTGCCTGTTTGTGAATCTGTCCTGGCTTTTAGGGAAGAGGAAGAAGAAGAGGAGGAGGCGGCTCCTGCTGGGAGGGAGGGAGGGAGGGAGGGGGGAGGGAGGGTGTGGACAGGCAGGAGCGTGACAGCTTTCAATCACTCGCAGCGCTGCATTACCTCAGTCGGACTGTGTCGGTTTGAATTACGCTTTTTGACGCCATCTCACAGCTTCTGGAAACAACGCGTCATCATCCGTCGCTCGCACACACTCGTCATCCATGTAGGTTTACAGTTTGAGTCGGCCGGCTGCTGTGGACGGCGCAAGCGCAGGGAGGGAAACGAAGAAGACGAGCTGAAACTAATTAAAGGAAAAATCTACCCTCAAACTTTCACACATGAACTCTGATGTTCGACACAATTCAGCTGCTTTTTGTTTTTCTTTTTTGCCTCCTCATGTAGTCCTGTACTGGTTGAGCTGGCCTACATTTCCCAGAAAGCTGCATGTTTTACCTCAGTGTATGTTGGGGAAACAGTGAGGGAGATTATTTTCTCCTTTAATAACTGAATCTAAACTCGTTTTATTCGACCAAAACACAAAATACAATTACAATCACATGTGAGCGTCAGATTTTCACATTTGAAAAACAACTAATCAACAATTATAAGACACTGTCTGCAGCTCTGCTGTTGAGTGTTGCATTCTGGGACTTCTGGGTAGAGAGAGAGTCCTGCATGAGTTCGAAGTGAGCAGAGGATGTTTTTATTCTCTGAACGTCAGGAGGAAAACATTCTGTACGTTACAAACACCTTCTATTTCTGCATGGAACTCTTTTCATTCATTTCTTTTCTAAAAGTGAAACGTGTCCATCGTCAAAAGAAGAAAAACGAGCATCTGCTTCGCTGGTGTTTCCTCAGCAGGTAAAAGTTCAAATCAGAGACAGGTGCAGTTCAGGTGTTTCAGGGTGGAGTTTTCCTCAAAGTCTTTTTATGATCTTATGTCTTTTTTTTTTTCCTGAATGCGACACAGTTCAGATGAGGTGAAACTTTTCTGTTTTGTTTTTTTTAACGGTGTCGCCAGCGTCGTCAAAGTTTGTTCATCGAAACGCACACAATCGTAGTGTTTGTTTGAGGCTCGGCAGCAGAGGAGCAGGAACAGGATCCAATCTCTCGTCAGATACATTCATTTAAAAAAACATTTTCAGGGTTTGTCTTTCATGCAGTACAGTGTCCTTGTCCGTGATGTCCATGCATTTCCACAGCTGTGACGTGAGACCTACAGTAGGAAGAGGGTTGGTTTTGGGGGCGGGGGGAAAAATGATTGTTTTTTTGCAGCCTTTACCAGTCAGGGGGAGATATTATCATCTTATAGAGAAATTTCGTCACCTCTCAAGGTGTCTTTTATTTTTGTAAACCAAAATGGTTTTTATTGTTTTCATTGAAATTTATGTTGTTGCACCTTTTTAGCCCAATGTGTTACTTAATAGTTGATAAATGTGCCAAATAACTGTTTGCAGATTGAGTGGAACCAATGGGAAGCATCCTTTTCTGAACTTTGACCCTTCTCACCGCGCGGACGCGGCAGTAGCCAAAACAGTTCTAAAGAAAAGAAAAAAAAAGAAGAAGAAATAATACTCACACACACACACACACTCGAGTTCACACACACAGGACCTTTTGAGGTGGAGGTTTTGAAGGGTACAAAACTGTGACCAAACATTTTCTGGAGAAGAAGTGTGTGTGAGAGTGTGTGTGTGTGTGTGTGTATGAGTGTGAGTGTGAGTGTGCGGTCGTTGTTACCTGGAGGCACGCACACACCACCCAGCTCTTACTCGTTTTCTTTCACACTGTACGTTTGTCATGTGAGTGCGTGAGCATATGTGCGCTTTCATCATCGCTTTGTATTGTTCATCCAGTGGATTTTTTATTTTTCAATTTTGTTTTTGTTTTTGTCACACACACACACACACACACAGATACTCAGCTCAAACACACACGCTCGACACAAGACTATTTAAAAAGGATGGCATATAGGAAAAAAAGTATATATATAACATATATATGAATGATAAAATGCTCATTTGACGAAAGATTTAATGGAAAACAAAATGAAATTGTTTCGGGAGGTCGGGGGTTTGATGTGAGTACAATTGTTTGTGGTGAAGATCAGCTCAAATCTTGCACATAAAGACTTTAGATATTGTACTCATGAAGTTCAGATGATTATTTTTGTTTAAAATAATTTCGGACTCTTTGTTTTTCATACGTATTATGCGGTGTGGGGAGCTCTCTCGCCTCCGCCTCCTCCACGTGTTCAGCTTCTCCGCCGAGCTCGCTGTAGAAAATCCTCCGAGTTCCACCCATCAGAAACTCTTTATTTGTTTTGTTTTTCATATGCCACAGACAGACACAAATACTACTGGCTTTGGGGTTATTATTACTATTGTCGAGGAAGCAGCTCTGATAATTGTTACGGCTGCCTGTGAACAATTAGTCAGTTAATCTATCAATAATCACATTAATCAGTGATGATTTGCGTTCCCACATGAGGCAGAGGAAGGTCAGTGGTTTGTTTGCTGGAGGACCTGACGGTGGAGTTGTGGAGCACAGTTGGAGGGCAAACGTCATGTGTTCCTGATGACGACGTGTGTGTGTGTGTGTGTGTTCCAGCTGCATGTGTGCGTGTGGCTGCCGCAAACCGTCGTCATATGTCTGCTGGGAAACGGCGGCGTTTAAGTGCCTGTGCTTGGGCAACGAAAGGGTGGAGGGACCCCAATGCCCAGTCATCCTGTGTGTGTGTGTGTGTGTGTGTGTGTGTGTGAGTGAGTGAGTATGTGTGTGTGTGTGTGTGAGAGTGAGTGTGTGTGTGTGAGTGTGTGTGTGTGTGTTATTCTGGGTCGTACTATTTCCTGAATGTTCTGCCTGCCAAAGAGAAGTCACTACAAAGGAATGCACACACATCGACACCGCAGAAACAAAAGGATGACTTAAAAAGGCCTGAAAGGAGGAGCGAGGAGAGCCGTGTTAAAGAAAAGAAAACAAGTGTGTGAGTGTGTGTGTGTGTGAGTGTGTGTCCCAGGTACCCACAGCCCGCTCACGTATGACACATGTGCCTCCTCTTCTCAGCACTTTGAGGCATGAATATTCAAGATAACAGTCACAGTTATGAAAGAGGCGAACCATCTGCTCCACCTCACATCTCCACCAACATAATTAACCCGAGGAGAGGAACATTTTTAGAGACGATGGCACTTTTTCCTGTCCACCCTCTTTAACCTTGCCTCCGTCTGAAACAGCAGAAGCAGTAGCTTTCCTCTTTGTCTCCTCCACCCTCCTCCTCCTCCTCCTCCTCTGTCTGTCTGTCTTTCTGGAAGTCAGATTGTTGCAGCGCTCAGACTCGGAGCAGGGTCAACGCTCCAGCTGTGTGCGCCCTCTCGGGTTTGGCGTGTAGCTTTGTGGAGGTGGTGGAGGAGGATGGAGTCAATCAGCTCCTCTCCGTCCTGTGACATTGTGAAATGACTGCAGTAGATTGGAATTGTGTGTACGTGTGTGTGATTGTACTCTACGGCAGGTCGTGGGGGAGGAAGCAGCAGCAGCAGCAGCAGCAGTGTGTGGAGTGTAGAGGTGGTGGTGGTGGTGTGGGGGGTGGAGTGATATGGATAGTGTAGAGAAAAATGAAGAAATGGGAATCTCAGCACCTGTTTCCAGGGCAACAGAGGTCTGAAAACACAGAGCTGGTTGGACTTTTTTTTCTCCACGCCAGCACTGCCCTCTGGCAAGATACTGGTAGACACCTCTAATGACTCCAAAACACTCAGTGGCCCTGCTGCTGGAGCTCTGCCCGGCTTCAAGTGACACAGACACCACCTCTCTGTACGTCTGATGGATGCTACGCAGTCGGATGCAAAAGTTTGGGTAACCCCCTCCCTCCCTCCAACAGCTTGCAAACATTTATTTTAGCAGCTCAGACTCTTTCTATTCTTGATTTAGGAGTTTTCACCCACTCTTCCTGCAGATCTCTGAGATATTTTTAGGTTTTCTTGCACCACCCACAGATTTTCTCTTTTTGTTGCTGTATGCCAACGCACTTACACACAATGTAATCGCTGTATTAAGGCTCCGAGACCACGACTGTCCGTGCCTTTAGGTGCAGTGTGAGCTTCACAGATAAATAAGATCTAATCCAGGTATAGAAGTTAATCAGCAGAAAGGGAGAGAAGAAGAAGAGAAATCCAACCATCACTTGTGGGTTTTCTGCTTTTAGTCAAAGTTTTCTCTGAGAATCAGGATCTGGCCTCAGAGGTGACATTTCCTGAAGGCACAGCTCCCAAACAGACTGTCTCAAATTTAAATGGAAAAACTTTTTTTTTTAACAAGCTCCATTTTTCATTTTTAGTTCCTCCTCTAGTATATTTTCCCATTTTTGTTTCGAGTACAGTGAGTTATATTTTGATTTGTTGAAGTTTTGAGATGGTTTAATCTCTAAACACATGACCTATATGATCATATAATCGCTCAATATAATGTTGAAGTTGGAGAAATCTGTAAAAATCCTGATTATTCAAACCATCCTGGGTTTAAAAACTCTTTATAGAGAGGAACTGAAGCCTTAAATCTAATGAAATCACAATAACATGCACAGTATCTTTAATTTTAATACATCCAAAGAAAGAAAGAAAAACTGGGTAAAAATCCTCCAAAAAGCCGTGAAACAGGACAAACAGGGACGACAAAGGCTGTTTTATGAAGACCTGACTGATTATTTGAAATGCAAAACGAGCACAAATAGATGCAAAACAACTACAGAGAGATGTTAAACAAACACAGAGACACAGAACAACAACAGTAAGATGCAGTCTGTGGTCGTTTTGTCTCTTTCAGTCTGGGTGTCTTGCTCTTATGTTGGAGGGGGGAGGCCCTTCACATACTGTATTTGTGCCCAGGGGCCCATCATGGTCTGCTAATCCGTCTGTGGCTGCAGGTGCATGACTCCAGTGTTGCAGGATGCATGGATCACACACATGTGATCATTCACAGGTGATGTCATTGCCGATTACCCCCCTTCCTCCTCCTCCTCCTCCTCCTCTGAAGTGATCTGCTGCTCTGGTCTGCAGTCAGTCAGTCAGTCAGTCAGCCGCCTGACTTGCAGGAGGAGGGACAGGAAAATGCCTTTCTCAGTGGGAGACATCAGCCCTGTGATCTCATGAATATATTATAGCGGGTCATTGTGCAATGAGGGAGGTGTACAGAGCTGCCAGGTTATGGCCTGCTCAAGCACAGACTGCAACAAGCGCATTTTACTCTAATTAACTCGCCTGGTTTTCTTAGTTAACCCTCATAATTAGTTAAATTGTGTTTTATACGCCGACGCTTGCAATAAATAAGCCTGTAAATCTAACGTGTTAAATGTTGCATTTGCTCCTCATGTGTCTGGGATGTGAAAATAAAAGAGAAAACGGGATAAAAGATCCTATTAATGGTCAAACTCCGCTCGATAACACGGTCATCAAGCAGCCTCGTCTTCTCGTTAGCCCGACTGCGACACTAGCGAGCTAATGTCGCTAAGCTAACTTAACTGTCTACAATCAAGCGGCTCCATCGTCTGGCAGCGGGGAAAAGGTAAGCTACCCCTCGATAACCGTCACTATCACCGAGCTACAGCTGTCGGCTCCCTACTTAGGCACCCTCGTTAAAGCGTAGATAAGTAACTAGTTCGTTAATGTAACGCAAAGCGAGCTAACGTTACACA
This sequence comes from Lates japonicus, assembly GCA_033238685.1. Taxonomy (NCBI): domain Eukaryota; kingdom Metazoa; phylum Chordata; class Actinopteri; family Centropomidae; genus Lates; species Lates japonicus. The sequence continues at coordinate 45,932 of BRZM01001522.1, forward strand.
AAGTTAACGTGAGCTAAGTAGCCGTTGGTGGCTAACGGTGCCAGCGGCGCAGCAGCAGCAGCAGCGTGTTAAAGACCCTCCACAGCTCAGTCTCCAGTCTAACAGACTCTAACAAGACAGCGACACGTTATACAAACTTAACGCTGTCACACACCACAAACAGGAGTATTTTCTTTTATTACAACTTCCTCAATTATTCCCCGCCTTTGACCGTTGAGCCGCAGCCTTCAGCATTATCATCTGCGTTTGTGAAGCAGCTGAAGCAGGTAGGTGAAACAAAACATCTGCTATTCGCATTTTTTTGGTGCCAGGGTGAGAGGGAGATAAAGAAAGGAAGGCTGGAGTCATGTACAGAAAGAAAGCACACTGCTGAAATGCTTTGTTCTGATCTGCTGCAAAATGTGAGCATGTTTTGTTTGCAGGAGGAAGGAGGAGCAGGTAGAGATGACTCCTGTATGTTCTGATTATCATCTATTAGCAGATCAATAATCACATCATGACAGAAAATCCTGTCAGGAAGGGAGAACGTGCAGATTGGAGCAGGTTGCATGCTTTTTTTTCTTTTTCTTTTTTACCATGCACGGGCTCTTGTTGTTGTTACTGTTGGTGTGTTGCAATGTGTTTCTGAGGTGCATGTTTTTCCCTTTTGGCCATGACTTCCTGAATATATCATGGGTACAATAACATGTTGTCTTGGCTTGAAGCCAGGCTGAGTCAGTGTGGGTCAGTGTTTACATGAAAAGTCTGTTTTAATAAGAGAAAGAAAAAAGACTGGAACCTGCAGGATGAAGTGTTGAAGCTGCTGGTGTTTGAAGCCTCCAGATGTTTTTAGTGTTTTTTGGCTGTAGGATGTTTTCACCTTGTTTTTTATTTGGCACTCTCACTCAGTTGGGCTGCAGCTAATAGTCAATCTATTATTTTTCTAGCTGATTGTTTAGTCTATTAAAAGTTTTAAAAAATGTGAAAAACTGGCCTTAACGGTTAATTAGAGCTCACTGTGATGTCTGTGATTAGTCCAAAGTCAGACTTTGGTTTGGACAAAAACACATTAACTTGGGAAAAAATGCCAAAAATTCACTGACTTCAGTTTCTTTAAAAAAGAAGAATGAATCGATCAGTGAAAACAGCTTGTCCTGTATTTGACAAAGAACTAAACACTTCTCCTGCTGCATAAAGAACACGCCTCTTGACATTCACTACTAATTGTTAGTTAAGTGCTTAACTGCTAATATCCTTCATAACTCTGTCTGGAAAACTGAATAAGTAAATGAGCAGAGAAGGCCACTGCCACTCACAATACACAAGCTTGACCGGTGACCTGCAGTGCACCTGTCTTTAGTAAAGCTCTAATTAAGACTCTCAGTGGGATCTGAGAGATTACCAATTAATAGCCTCTTGAATACAGCGGAGCAGCGGTCGTTGTCGTCACGTGCGGCAAATGTCGGTTCACAACAATAGAGGACAAGATACGATTACTCTGAGGAATGAGAGATTGTTTCATACTAACAAAAGACATCTAGAAACTCTGGTAAATAACAACGTAGAGGATGTTGTGTGCTACAGGTGTCTGATTACAGTGAGCAGGGTCAATGAATGTGACCAGAAGTTGTACTAGTATTCATCCTCAGCAGCAATGATTGGTCAATTAATCGATTGGTCGATTGACAGAAATTTAATTGGCAACTATTTTGATAATTGACTGATGGTTTCATCTATTTTCAAGCCAAAACTATCCAATATGGGCTTTTTAAAAGTAATTTCTGCTCAGAAAGCTAAAGAAGTAAGAAGTAAATCTCATATTTTCCAATAATTGACTAATCATTAATATCCACTGTAAATATTAGGGCAATTAATTTCCAGTATTGGTTAGTTTGCCAATCGTTTTCTTGATTAACTGATTAAAACTTTGGTCCACAAAGTGTCTAAACACCAGAGATCCCAGAACCTGAGGTAGTATCCTCCAGTGTTGAGTTTTGTCCGATCAACAGTCCAAAACCCAAAGATATTCAGATTAGTTGGAGAGGGCAGTCAGAGATCTCCTCCGTTCACTGTCCTCTGAAGTTCGCAACGGTGCGTTAAGGGTTTGGTCGGTCCGCTCTATAATGTTGTCAAACCAGGCTTTGCGTTTCTGGCCTACTAGGTTCTTGCCTTTGACTTCTCCTGAATGATGGTCGATGGTTGAACCATGCAAGCTGCCTTCTTGCTCGACTGCAAGGTTGTTGATTTGCTGCCTGACGTACTCGTTGGTCTTGGATGGATGCACTGTAGCTTTATGTAGAACCTGAGCTTGAACGCCTGAAGCCATCTTTGAGTTTTTGTGTTCAGGAGAATGGAGATCACCAACGACTTGTACAGCTTGTTCTTCTCTGGGAGGCTGATATTGCTTCTCCAGGTGATGGTGGATTTCGTTGTGGCAGATGAGGCCTGGCTGAGGCTTCGTCCAAACTGATACCTTTACGTTTAGCGTCCATGCTATTCCAGAGTTTTCAAGCTTCTAAAACTGAGACTTTTAGAAACGCTGCTGATCCCCGTTTTAGTTTGAAAACTCCAGGGTTGTGTTTTAGTCTGGACGGACAGAAACGATGATGCTTGCTTTCTGATTCTGAATCTGCGATAATTCCCGTGTCCAGTGGCTTTACTGTTTACACCGCTGCTGAAATCCTCACAGTGAACAAGCTGCAGATGGTGGCAGTTTGTCATGTTTTTTCCTTCATACAAAAACCTAAACGATTAATGAATTATCAAAGTCATTGCAGATTAATTTTCTGTCAGATCATTTAATCAATTGATTGACTAATGAATTAGGCCACAAAAGATTAAAGCTTGAGATCTTGAGTATTGATAAGTGGCTGTCAAAACAAAAGAGGCACTGAAGTAGGGACCTCGATTCATCTATGTGACAGCTCGAGTTGGAAAAGAGAGCGACTGACTGGCAGTTAATAAATTATGTAAAGGGGTGTTTGTTTTTTATTTGATTAAGTAGCAGAGGGAGTGTTCAATCATCTTTGCTGCCAGCCTCTCTTTCCATCAAGCAATTTATCCATACTTGAACACTGATAGCTGTTAGTCTTGAGTTGAATTGATGATCAGTTTAATTGAATTTGATTGGTGCTTTTTGGCTCCACGTGTAACTCAGCTGCTTTAAACTATAAAGAACTCATGTCCACTAAAATCAGGTTGTTGTTCTAAGTGTCTGACAACATTATGATAGGATTCCTACAGAGACAGAGCTTTTTATTAAAGAGGAAGATCCTTTTAGTTTAACCAGAAACATCTCTATATATCACTACCAGACTCCATTGACAAAAACAGGGATTTTACTGGGAGCTGCTGGAATACCACTGCCTCCATCTGTTTGTTTGTTTGTGTTACTGTGTGACTTTCAGAGATGGAAGAAGTAATCAGATACTTTACTGAAGTAAAAGTATTAAAGAAGTTGGTACATATAATGTGCACAGGTGTTATTTAGAGCTGATTGACAAAAAAATTTGTCGTAGATTTCATATTTCAAACAAAAACTGCAGAACATTTGACGAGAATTGAGACTTACTACAGATATTGATCTGACTGCATCCTCTTCACATTAAACGTCACAGTTTCCTTATGTTATTTAGAGCTGTAACTATTAGTAATCAGTGTTGACATAACATGGATTTCTGATCAAACAATTAACTGTGAAGATTAGAATTAAATGTGGGTGGTGGTTTAAACTTTAAACAGTGTCCTCTCTCTCTTTCTGTTTCGTCTGCTTTTGCACACGGAGCTGGAATCAGTCCGAACAAAAAACAAAAAAAAAAAGAATCCGCATAGTATCTGTAGGAGTCGGGGTTTGAGGGTCAGCTTGAGGGTTGATTGAACGCCTGCGGTGTTTTGGTTGTCAGTGTGATGGCAGCGTGGCTGAGAGGTACGAGGAAGAAGAACAGGGGAGCGATGAGAGGAAGAGTTGTGGGGTCAAAAGAGGCAAAGAGAGAACAGTGTGTCTCAATCATTCCTCTGCAGGTACAAACTGTGCTGCAACATCTGATAGAGACAGACATGGGAAAATACACAAAGTACAAATTATTTTCATAGAAGATACAGTTATATTTACAGTACATATACACTGATAATGCTCTTCTTTCAGTGTCCATCTCTCTGCAGGTTTGATTGAATGTATAAACTGTGGTGAACAGCGTCGCGTAGCTCCTGAGTTATCATTAACACTTCAGCTCCCTTGTGGTGAGAGGAGGGTATTACACCTGGGCCGTTCTGGCGGGTCAAACCTCGACGCTACGTGACGTGTTACCAGACTCTCAGGTGTGGAGACTGTGGATGCTGCGGGTGGCGTGAATGGACGCACCGCTCATTGATAAACAAAGTGGAGAGATTACCTGAATGAACGAAAGAATGACGCCAGAGAGTAGCACAACAAGCACACCTGGATACTCACCTGTTCACCTGCAAACCTAGCCATCCCTGTGTAACGGAGTCAAACTGTGTGTGTGTGTGTGTGTGTGTGTGTGTGTGTGCTGGTTGAACTGTGTGGTGTGTAGCTTGATACAGTGCAGGTGAGGTGGAGGTGTAGTTCATGTGCAGGTGGAGGTGGAGGTGGAGTTCATGTTGCAGGTGAGGTGGAGGTAGTTATGCCAGGAGGTGGAGGTAAACGAGGCTGCAGTGAGGGAGGTGGAGTTCATGTTGTGCAGGTGGAGGTAGTCTGCCAGGTGAGGGAGGTAGTCTGGCACTGCAGGTGTGGAGGTGGAGGTAGTTCATGCTGGGTGGTGGAGGAAGCTCATGCTGTGCAGGTGGAGGTGGAGGTAGTCAAGGCAGGCAGGTGAGGTGAAGTTCGCGCGTGGTGTGGAGGAGGAATGTGCCAGTGCAGTAGAGGTGGAGTCTATACAGTAGGTGGAGGAAGTCATGCTGCGGGGCAGGCAGGAGGTGTAGTCTACCGTGTGCGGGAGGGAAAACATTGCAGGGAGGGAGGAAGGATGCTGCAGTTTTGACCTGTCAGCCGCTGGAGCCACCATGCTCCATATCTGAAACTAGATACAAACAGAAGATGAGCTTAGGAAACACAGAGAGAGGGAGGAGTGCTTAGGTTTTAGACCAGTTCACTGGGTCACCAGAGGAGGTCATGTTCAGTCTAGACGGTTCTCAATCTTTATGAAGCTAACCTGCCCATCAGAAACATTCTAGAGAGAGCAGAGCCCATAATAATGAGACTAATGAAGAAATAAAGACCACAAGTGGTTCCAGTGGTGGAGGTCCTAGGTCCTGATGAGGAGGCTTGCGTTCTCCTCTCACCCTCAGTAACCGAAGGAGACCAGGTTCTGACTGAGGAGCAGACTGGTCTGTCCTCCATGCTGCACCGGGCTGCTGGACCAAGTCCCGTCTGGTCTCTGTGTAATGGGCTGCACCAGTAGCTGCTGTATTTTAGTCGGCTGTGGAGCTCAGAAAAAGGTCTGTGTGGTCCTGTGTCCCACGTGGTCCTCTCTCTCCCTACCCTCATGTTCCTCCTTATCGTCTCTCTCTTCATCTCCTCTCTGCTTCCACTCCTCACCCTTCCTCTCCTTACTCCTGATCTCCCTCCTCACTGCCCCTCTATTACACTGAGCACTGCAGGTCCTCTACCATGAGGGATGAAGAATACATACAATGAAAAGAACTTAGAACAAGATATTGTGAATGAGAAAAGGAAAGAAGGATGAATGGACCTGATGAGGAAGGAGTGAAAGGAGATAAGGAAGAAGGAGAGGAGTGATGTAGATCAAAAAGAAAAAAAAGAGTCGACAGGATGAGGGGAGGAGGACAGGAGTACTGGGTCACTGAGGGGGAAAAGAAAGAGGGAAAGGAAGGCAATTGAAGGAGAGGAAAGAGGAAGTTTAGAGGGACGAGGCCAACTGCTGAGTAGAGCTGTCAGTCTGACGAGGTGTTGTGAACGGCGAAGTGTGAGAACGAACGACAGAACTGCTGCACCATGAATATTCACCAACCGCTGAGAGCTCCAGCCTGTGTGTGTGTGTGTGTGTGTGTGTGTGTGTGTGGTGTGTGTGTGTGTGTGTGTGTTATTATGTTTATTCATAACCACTCTCATGTTTATTTATTTGGATTATGTAAAAGTAAGCAGGCGACTCACACACACACACACACACACACACACAGCTGACAGACACACACACACACAGGTCCTGATGGTCAATATCAAACACACACTTCTCCAGTGTACTGCAGTGTGTGTGTGTGTGTGTGTGTGTGTGTGTGGCTGTGGGTCAAGACTTGGCTTAAGGTTAAACTAGTTTGTGTCTATGGACAGGACTAATAATGAAGAAGTTGAATGAATAATGGATATGGATGAAGTCTCAGATGAATAGATTGTGATAAAGTCTCATTCATCTGCCTGATTTTAAGCAGATTTCAGAGCACTAAAGTGAAATCAGCAGTTGTGTTTTTATGGAGCGCCTCTGGAAGTCAGAATTCAATCGGAAAGTCGGAAACCACCAACTCCGACGTGAAGAATTCATGATGGCCGCCCATCAACACTCAACTGCAACTCACTCAGGTGGTTTTTCCTTTTTTAAATAGGGGATCAGTGAGATGACACAGCTTGTTCTGAACAAGTTCTGATGTAGTGAATATTTAACCACATGATCATCAGCTGTTTCTGCTTCATGGAGAAGAAGAAGATTTTTGTGTCCCAGCTCTCCAGTTTGCTCCTGTAGATGCCCGAGGCGACTGGTTTTGTGTCTTTTCAGGCTAAAGCGTTGCACCGCTTATTGTGTTTGCAACCCTCTTCACTTGTTTGATGAAGAAGCCATGAATGAGCTTTAAACCCACCTTCCAGCAACACTACCGACCTCGTTTATTCTACTTTCATGTAACCTCAGAGGAAATGTCGTTCTTAAGAGCTCGGTGTGCTGAACAGATGAAATCGATCACTTGCTTTTCGAACTAACCCTCACACTGTTGGATTGTTTATAAAGAATCTCTGTCTGTGGGTGATGTGGACCTACGCTCGTGATGTTCACCACATGACTCGCCCTCACGTCCTCCTCCTCCATCTTTGCTTTGCCCTTCACGATGTAGTTCAGTCTTTCCCTCCGTCCGTCGAGCTCCGCCTGTCACTCGTCCTCCTCTCCTGCAGAATAGTGATGCTGTTTTAGTCTTTGAAGTGGACGTGCATCCTTCCCAGCCAATCACAGACAAGAGAGATGAGAGAGAGACGGTGACAGATGGGAACTGAACCGAAACTGAGCAAAAAACTGAGGAGAGCGAGGGGAGATGAAAAGAGGAGCTGGGAAGAGGAGAGGAAACTCCTGGTCCTCTGACGAGCTGGAGAGAGAACCTGAGTGTGATATAACATCTACAGTCATAAATGATTCTCCTCATAGGTCTCCTCAGGGACATTAACATATTCCAGCGTTAACAGCTCCTCGGCTCCATGAACCCTCTGCCCTCTGCTCCTGCTTACAGCCGCGTGGAGGAAGATGGAAGACAGCGTGACCTCTGACCTCCAACAGCTGATCATCATGACAAACTGACAGAACCAGTGTAATCTGAGGAGCACAGAGAGAGGTCCACGACATGTTTAGCTTAGCTTAGCAAAAAGACTGGAAGCAGGGGGAAACTGTTAGCTCAGGAAGAAAAAATCCATCTCCCAACAACTTCAAGTCTGTTTGATTTAGATTCTGTGTTGTGCTTCTAGAAGAACAGAATATCAGAGGAGGTGAAAACGATCGACTTGTTTTAATATCCTGATTCTTTTTTAAACAGTTTTAGCCTGGGAGCTAGCCTGTTAGTCTGTTAGCATCGGCGTGTGAATCAGTTGTTTAATCAAAGTCTCTGGTTTCCCACTCCCAGCGAATACATCCTCATGTGCTGCTGACCTGTAACAGTTAAACTTTCTGCTAACAGCTAACGGCTAATTGTTGTTGTCAAACCGCCTGTTGACCGGAGGCGTAAAGTTCTGAGTCACATCGACACCTCTGGCCTGAGACGAGCCGGGTGCTTCAGAATGAGCAGCGAGTCAAACTGAATCAGCACCTCGGTATCGTGATGGTATTGAATCAGGAGGTGAGATGTCGTTCCCGCCCTGTAGGATATAGAATGATATGTGTTGTCATTAGCGTCTCTCCTGTGTAGGTTACATACAAATAAAAGGCTCCACACATCACTTCATGTCAGCGTGTGATGGGCTGTAGGATGGAGCAGGTTTTACAGTCAGAGTGTGGTTTCAGTCTCTTAACAGCACATTCACATGTTACATAATGTTTACAGTGCAGGCTCTTCTCCACAGAGTGTTACAGTAAGTGGGCAGCGATGCGTTCAGTGCCTGAATCAGTGTGACGGGTCACTGAACTCATCAGCACTGAGACTTAATGTTCAACACAAACTTCAAATATTTCTTTATAGAAGGAGAACACAGGTCAGAGGTTTGATCAGCATCAGTCAGTCGAGCTGAGTGCACTTTAATGCAGAGAGGTGCTGTGAATATGATCACACCAAAACTAATAAGTGCACTGTAGCTCGTGCCCAGGCTGGTTTGGTTTGAGTTTCATCTTTTCCCCTGTGAGAGCAGAGTCAGAATCTGAGAGAGGAGCATGTAGAATCTCATCAAGGCAAAGTTCAGAAACAGGAACAAACGAAAGTCTTTTTCTTTTCCTCCTAAAAGAAGCTGAAGGATGTCAGACCACTCTCTCTTCTCTTGTGCATCTTTTATTTGTGGCAGTATTTGTTGAGTTGTAGCTAGAGAACTAATGAATGCATTTGTTTAATAATGATAATGAGTATCAGTGTGTGTGTGTGAGGCAGGAGGTGTGAAGATAGGAAGCAGCGAAACTCCCACGCTGCACATGTGGAGCACAGAGAGAGAAAAATCTCATTCTCCTCTTTTCTCACCTCCTTCAGTCCTCTTTTATCTTCTTCTCTTCCCGTCCTCCCTCTCTGCTCTCGTCTTCAGGGGAGCAGGTGCTCGGCAAAATCAACTTTTTATCCATATCTGCCTTTAGCCACCACATCTCAATCTGTCCTAACTAAAAAGCTTTTAGTGCCTGATCTGGACCACATCTTAACACGATTAAAGCAGCTTAAATCAACATTATGTGACTGTTTCACATAAAACCTCAGCTTCAGAGTCACAGTGATGGTTCAGTGTAACAGGGAGAATGGAGCCTCTGTTGTTTCTCTGTGTAACTGTGGTTCTTCAGGGTCGATCTCCCTCTAACTGAGTGATAGTCAGCAGCTTAAACTGCTGGAATCAGACCCAGAGAGTTCAGACTGATGCTGAACTGGAGATCAGTTAAAAAGACTGAGAAGTCTTAAAAACCAGAGTTCATCTCTGATATCAGCCACAGCACTTCCTGCTCCAGAAGGAGAAAGGGATCATGGGTAACGTGGAGCTGCAGAGGGCGCTGCTGCTCAGTGAAGTTAAGATGAACCACAGACCTGAAGCTGAAGCAGGAGAATTTAACACTTAATAACGTTAGAAAACCAAATATTTTTCAATAAAATCAAATTAAATCGCCGATTTTGCAACTGAAAGCTGAATGAATTGATTCTTTGGGGCCAGTTTGAGGCGGTGGAATGATGGTCATGTGGAGTGGTGATGAACCAGCGTTTGGTCTCCTCCACCTCCTGAGGGAAGTCTCCGCCTCTTTAGCTGCTGAATGCTGCAAAACCAAAACCAAGAGGCTGAAACGCTCCACAGAGCTGAGCAGGTGATAATCCTCAGTACAAGTGACACCTAACACATTACACACACTCGCTTCATCTGTTGTTAACATACAAAATAATCAGTGCAGCTTTAGATATGTTCAACAACTTATTTTTTTAAAGATTTTAACGACTCTGCGACTGTTCCAGTCTGGAAACACGTCGGAGGCTCAGCTGTGCTGATGAGCCGTCGCTCGCTGCTCAGAAACTGAACCCAGCTTCCTGAAAGCCTTTTGGATCCAGTTCATTTTCTGTGAGGACTTTGGACTGGACGGGGCCTTTCAGCTCGCAAAGTGACATCACAGTTGGCCTCCGAGTGTAAGCTGACATGAGAGGTGATGTCATGAATGCTTCCTGTCGCCGACATGATGGGATTTCTTCTTCGGGTGTTGTGTTCGTGTAGCTGTGAGGCCTGAGACAGATTTAGACGTTTCTCTGTCAGTTTGTCTAAAAAAAAAAAGAATCTACACACACACACACACACACACACACACACACACACACACCCGAGGCTCTCACACATAGCGCTCATTAGCCATGTATGGTGTGTGTCTGCCAGAAGTCATTTGTTTGTCTTTAAGCAGCTAAACTCCCTTTTATCCTGCTGATAATAGAAAGATTAGCATCTCAAAACCACAAAAGAGCTTTTTAATCAAACCTCAGGCTCACACACACACACACACACACACACACACTTGGGGTTCCAGGCCTCCTGTTGTGTAGCGTGCGATGATTACAAAGAAAATCTTGTGTGTGTGTGTGTGTGTGTGTGTTCATGCGCTGGCTGGTTGTTAGCACAGTAATGAGTCAAACAGCTGATGGTATGTGTATGTGTGTATACATGCTGTGAGTGTGTGTTGTTGTGTGTTGTGGAGATGCTAATAAGCGGAGCAACTTTAGAAAGCTGAGGTTCAATCTGCTCCAGCTCGACTCGGAACTTTTTTGATAAGTGAATTTCTAACGTCAGACACTCGGCCATTTTCCAACTTTAAAGTTACTAAACACTTTTCATCAACGTGAACCTCAGATCCTGCAGCTCTGATCACTTAAGTTATTACACTGTCTGTGGGCAGCAGGTCACAAGCAGTCACAGTCTTACCTGAAGGTCAGACTCTGATGTCTCTCCCGCTGTAACCCGAGGCTGTGTTTCTTATTTAAGTTTCAGGTTGAGTTGATCAGCTGAAGACAAAGTTAGGTCGGTGTCTGTTTGTTGTTCAGCAGCCTCCTGCCTCCCCTCATTATGGCTGCAGCCTGAACATCGCGCAACATATCAGAGCCAAGCTCCCAACATGACCTTGATTATTTATATATCAGTTATCTGTATCTCTTCATGACAGTTGATCAGATCAGCCTGGACTTATTTGTTTTGGTAAAGCCATTATCATATTATTTTTATTAAAGACTGGAACAAAACGATTACTGGAGCCACACAAAATATTTTTTATTCATCACTTTGTTGTGAATTCTTTCAGTGATCCTGATTGATCAGTTGGGCTGTCGACGGTTTTCATCTGATCCTCGAGAAGCGTTTCCAGCATCAGTTCCGTGGTGATTTAAAGAAATGAACCATCATTAAATGAACTGAGAACCCAGAGTTAAACCTGAAGTTAGCTCCTTCAAGCGTACGAATCTCAGGTCCACTGTTCCAGGACCAGGATGGAATCTGTGAATGTAACGAGTGGTGCTGAATGTATGATAGATTCTTCCGTTAGCATTGATGTAGTGAACAAGAGCAGCCAATTATTCCAGACAGAGCTGAAAACTAGAAAAACACAGTGAGGAGAAAAAGAAAGAGAGCTGCGTTACCTCCTTTAATGGATGAAATGGTTGTTTCCGTATTAATAGGCGTGTTGGTAATGAACAGAAAAGAGCAGAAATCATTTACATGAATAAAAACCAGGAAACAACCTCACAGGCTCGCTGGTTAACACCAGCACAGCTGACTGAATTTCATGCTTGGAAATGTGTGTGTGTGTGTGTGGTGTGTCTCTCTGTAGACTGGTGGACAAGACAATAAAATCTACACACACACACACACACACACACACACTAAAGGAGCCTCTGTCTTTTGTGTCTTCAGCTGGTGAGCAGACAAAACTCTACAAGTCTGTATAATCCTGAACCGCATCAATGACTAATGGTGTCAAACAAACTACACAGGCTGGTATGTGTGTGTGTGTGTGTGTGTGTGTGTGTGTGTGTGTGTGTGTGTGTGTGTGTGTGTGTGTTGGTTGGTGTCATGATTTGTATGGTTGTTTCAAGACAGATTGTAGCTTTGCATCTATTTAGAGCAAAAAGAGAAGGTGTGTGTGTGTGTGTGTGTGTGTGTGGACCTGAGACCTTTTAGACAGTAAACAACTCATTCATTGTTAACAACCTCTCTCTCTCTGCTAACCAACTTCCTCCTCCTCCCTCCTCCTCGTCTCTTGTTTATTATACTGTCGTTGTCAAACCTCTTCAGAAAAACTGATAAAACTCTGCTGTTTAACGTATTGATCATTTGAAAAGGTCATAGGAAGCTCGATGCATGTTTATGAAACACACTTCACTGTCGGCATAGTGGTGTCTTTGTTCTCAGACTCTCCCTCTGAAGTGTTTCCTCCTCTGGCTCTGTCTCAGTTTGGTCCTTCTGTTCAGCAAGGAGCTGAGTCCTTCACAGTAAATTAGTTTCCTGAACTCTGATTAGTTTGTGTGTTGTGGGTTTGCTGATGAGGCGTCTCCATCATCCCGCCTGTCTGATTAGTTCCTGCACTTTATTTCAGACCAACAGTCGCCTGAACAAGGGTTATAATATGAATGAGATTACACCAAGCAAGTTGCAGAGTGCTAACATGAGACTGGATATATTGTTGCTTCAAATCAAGTGCATGACTGCTGAACACTTTTACTGACACAGTATGAAGTCAATTAGTCTCCAAATCCCTCTTTCGACTCTGTCTTCAGTGAGGGTGACATGTGTTTGTTGTGAGTGGTCTTGTTGTGTTGTTGTGGGTTGGTCGGTGTGGTGCAGTACAAGCAGTTGGTTGGCTGGTTTGCTTGGGTATGAGTATTGGATACCATCAGGAAAAAAAGAACCTCTCTAACTATAACAGCTATAAAATGCACTGTGACACATTCATGCTCCCAGGGGATTAGCCAGTATGTTTTTGACTCTTATTCTAGCGTAACCCTCAGGTGAAAGTCGACTTTGTGCATTATATGTGTTTTATCTGAGCAGTTGGCACAGCCAGAGTGTACTATTATTATTTGCTCCTCAGAGGATGAACCCTGAAACTCTTTGGTTTGAAAGACCCTTTGTTGTTCCTTAATGTCCACTCTCATTTACAAGTTACTGTTAAATGATTTCTACAAAACTGTAGTCTTTAGACAAAGTGTCAAAATGTTTCAGCTACTTTCTTCACGATTGGAGAGTAGAGGGAAGGTTGGAGAGCAGTGGGTGCAGCTGAAGATTAAAGAGCCGGAAGAAGCTTTGATGTGTTTGAACAAGTGACACCATCCATTGAGATGTAGATATGGACAAATGTGTAGGGCGACAGACATCTAAAGAGAGCAGAGAGTTCAAAGGTTGTGGAATAAATATATTGTTTGACTATGAATCGCTGGAAAAACCCAGACTGGACAGACCAGAAAAGATTAACATGGGAGGAGGCTGGAGCTTATTTAGGTAAGCAGTCTGTGGGATGAAATATTGTGTTCCTGTTGTCTAAAGGAGCCAATAAATGAGCAGGTTGTTGGGGAGGAGCAGAGAGAAAGGAGGTGTGAGCAGGCAAAAACATGATCTCATGTCTTTAAATCAGGATATCTCAGTCACATGTTGGTCTAGACTGTTCATGGTCTCAGCTGATGATTACTACAGAAACCTTCAAACAGCAGCAGCAGGAGTCACTGGACGACCACAGTATTTGTCAGTGTAACATTACTCCACAGGGGTAGTAACGCCTCATTAATTCAACAGGTTGTAATTTACTCTCACTTTAGGAAGCCATTAAGTAATCCTTAGGCGTCCTCTTATAACTAGAGCTAATCAGGAGGAAATATGGTTTCCTCTGTTCTACATGGGTCTGATGTGTTTAATAAAACCACCACCAGGTAAAGAAGCACAAAGATCATTGTGCTGGAAATAGAATCGAGAATCAGAGATGTTTGAAGCATTCTTGTTTGGAAAGATTAAAGTAATTAGTCACTTATCAAAATGATTGCTGATTATTTTGCTGATCTGACGATATTAATCAGGCGTTAGGTTTTGAAAGTGAGATGACCAGACCTCTGCTAAACTACTAAAGTGAAAGTGCAGAAAATGTTCTGTTCATTGAACTCATCCAGTACTTGGACATAGACCTCACAACATTCCCATCATCCTCAGTACTTTGTGTTTGCTGCTAATTAACAAATGTGTTAGCATATAAACCTTAACT
>BRZM01001522.1:96184-108211 GCA_033238685.1 Lates japonicus
CCGTGCGCAAAAGACTACGCGCAGAGCGAAGTTCATGCTACTTCACGCAAGGAGGTTTTTGGCTACCATTAGATGTATTCATGTTGATTAATCTGCTTGTTATATAGTATAATAGCCAACAATTTGTTCACAAAGAAAACCACCAGTCGGTCGCCGGCTACTGAATTAGTGAATAAATAAATGGTAAAGAAAAGAATAGAGACGTGTCCCAGACGTCTTGGCTGCCTTGAAACAACAAATAAATCTGAAGAGATTCAGTTACCAGGATACAAAACAAAGCAGTGAAAGATTGACATCTCTGAAACTAAGGAATGAAGTTATTAAATATTTGCCAAATTAATTTTGTCGTGATGATTCATCATAATTATTATTTCGTTTGGTCTATTTTTTCTCCCGGCGATTTTTTTTTTTTCGGCTAGAGAAACTGATATGAAGAGGAAACTGGTGTATAAGAACAGCAAGCAGAAAGCTTATTATGTTCAAAATTATTAAGGACTTAAACCATCCTAACAGCGTATCATCGTCTTTCATCAAGACTGTTATTTACTCTAAAGTATATTTACCCAGCTTCTTTAAAGTTTGAAACCAAAGGGTCACTTGATCCTAAGAGTGAAACTCAGTCACAGTTGGTAATGTTTTAAGGAAACCACCTAGAGGAAAGGGTAAGAACAATCCCGAAGACCAAAGGATGACCCTCTGCCATGAAGATCTCTGATTAGTTTCATCACTGATAAATAATGATGTGGTTAAGTTCACAAAGGCCTCACAATATGAACAGTTGAGCCCAGTTGTTTTGTTCGTGGGTTTGTAAACGTCAAGAGCGTGCTCTAAGTGCTCGAACTGGATGGATTGTCATAAAATTTAATACACAATTTTCATGGTCCCCAGAAGATAAATCAAATAAGATGAACTTTTCCTCTAAAGCTACCCATCAGGTCAACATTTTCATTTTGTTCACTGCTTTGGTTTTTGACCAAATACCTCCACAACTAATGACATTCCCATCAGAATCAGCCACTGTTAGCATGCTAACATGCTAAACTAAGGATAAATGTGGTAGACAGTAACATTAGTCTGTTAGCATTGTCCTTACGAGCATGTTAGCATGTTGACGTTAGCATTAATTCACTGCATGTCCAGTCAGGTTTCATGATGTCAGGGTGTCTGAGTTGAGTTGTCATATTTACTGTGATCACACCTGTAAACACCTGTAAACACCTGGATAGCTGCACTGGGGAACAAGGTCGAGTCTAAAATATAGTCTGTCCTGCTCTGTCGCAGCGGCATGTTGCAGGTGTGTGTGTCTGTAATGTCTGTGTGTGTGTGTGTGTAGGCTACAGTGAGTCAGTGCTGGCGAGACTCTGTTGACAAACTATTACGGTTGGCCGCCGGGACCCCACCAGTCCTCCCACACACGCATCTGCACATAAGGGTAAATGGGGCTGATGGGTACTTTTTGCCACAGCTGGGATATAGAGCACTCCTCTGGCCCTGACTCTTCAAATATTAGCTCACACACATAGTTTCGAGCTCTCTCTCGCACTGTCAGGATTGAGCTCAATAGCTACCATCCCTTAAGGCAGAGGATGAAATTATTAAAGTAAAACAATAGAGCTACTATATTTCTTTAGATTGTTTAAAAAGCAGATCCTCCAGAAAAGTATCTATAATATAAAACCAGTGGAAGTTAGTAAAATGTATGGAACCCAAATGTGGAAGACTAAACCCGTAACAACGAAGCGTCCTCTAGAGGCTTCAGTGGTCATTACAGGTTCAGTGTGAACGAGTTTGACAGAACAAAAAACAAACCGATCATTTAACTTAAAGATTAAAACTTCATTTTTGTCTTGTAAATATAAGTTTTGAGGGTTTTTTTGCTCCAAACTGCCAGTGTTTAACTGTGCTAACATTAGCTCTAGCTAGCAATCTGTGCACTCACTGTGTGTGTGTTAATAAACTGTAACTACTGATCCCCCAGCTTTTCAAAATTCACAGTTGAATCTTGTGTGAGGTGATGATCAGACTGGATGGTGGTGGAGGAAGCTCCTGCAGCGTCTGTTATGGTTGATGAGCAGTTTAGTGTCTTTGCTAACACTGGAGCTGACTGTCTCCATCTCTGCTCTGTTTCCTGTGCTGCTGGATGTTTGTCAGACCGGTGCTGCTCTCCTGTGTAGAGACACAGGGAAATAAATCTCATGATGATGCCTTTAATGACGGTTCGTAGAAGTGGCTTCTGTGTTGAGGGGGCAGCCCTGTTGGATAACGGTATTGATCAGTTTTCACAGCATCTTCTTCTGTTACGTCAGATTTGTGTAGTGAAGTGAGCTGCTCTTCAGCTGACGGGCTGTAATTATTCTATGTAACCGCACTTATTGATGCTTTGTTTATTGATGGTTTCCTATTGATGTGCGTGTGTGTGGTCTGACTGATGGCCGTTTGTTGTGTCAGAACATGAGAGGTAGGGATTAACAGTGTGTGTGTGTGTGTGTGTGTGTGTGTGTGTGTGTTTGGGGGTTTTCCTTCTCCTCTTCACAGAACCGTTGGAGGCCTGAGAATCTGTCTGCTGATGTTTTAACTTCTTTAGTTTCTTCAACAATGTCAAAGAAAACTGGAGCAGCTTCAGGACTGACGGCTTGTTGTCACGAAACACAGTGTGTGTGTGTGTGCGTGTGTGTGTGTGATGACACTGTGCCTGGGCTACTTCGACCTCTTGTGCAGGCCTTCCTATTTCTCTCTGTTATATTTCCAGTCTTGTCATTGCGTCTCTTCATATTTCGCTCAGCTGGTGTGAGCATGTGACTCAGACTGAAAGCTTACAGAGATGAATTTAAAATGATCACTGGAGTTAAATTTATCACATTGCTCTTGTTTGACATCAGTGAGGATGCCGTGACATTTTCTGAGATTCCTTACCAGACTTTAGAATTGCAGTGTTTATATTCACACCTTTATGAGAACAACCAGTTATAGCCTCCATTCAGACCTGCACCTCATTACGTAAATGTGGTGGTAATTATACATGTCAGTCTGATGTCTGAATCAGAGCAGAGACACTTTTATGGAAATGCCATGATGGACTTTTTCCAGTGTGTTTCAAGTCTGAAGTGAAAGCTGTCAGGTTAGCATAAAGGCTGCAGCAACACACTGTTAAAAACACGTCTTGTTTTCCATATTGAAACTGCGTTGTGGAACTTTTGTCTCCCCCTACTGGCAGTCGGTGTAAATACACAAACACTATCAATGTGTGCTCATTGCGCTTTCTTTTGTGAGGCTGTAGTACTTGGTCTGTGAACATAACGACCAAACGATTGATAGATGAGCAAGAACCACCCTGCTATGACCTCACGTCTTTGTGTTTCAGTCGTTAATCCTTTTCAATGCTGCACAAAAATATCTAGCTAACCCCTTTTCACCTTAGCTGCGTGAAGATAGCTAGCTAAGGTTAGCTTTATTCACCTTAGCAGGGCAGCACAGAAAAGGACTGTGCTTTCACACACGACGAAGCAGACGGTTTTTTAACCTTTAACTGATTTCTTATTTTCCTTGTGTTAAAAATGAACAAAACAAAAAAATCCTAGTCCTTCTTTGTTTTCTGATTTCATTGTTCCAAAACTGTAATTGGAGAACATCTTGTTTTTTGTTTCCAGTTTCTTATTCCACTACGAAAAACAGGAAAAGACTTGTCATCTATTTTCTGTTTTCCCGCTCCAAAATGAACATCGATAGGCTGTTAGCCGAGTTTCTGTTTTATCTGGAACATCAGAAACTTTTCTCAGATGCGTCCTAGGGGTTTTCCTCCACAGCTGCTGTAGCCTACTCCTTCTCCATCGCTAAGGTTTCTCCCGTCTTCAGCTCTGGCAAACCAATCATTGCTGGGTGATGTAAAAGGCCTCGTACCAGAAACACAGACACCAGATTTAAACCCCTGAGAGTGTGTGTTTGCCTGCTGCTGATAGATCCACTCAGCACAGCATGAACTTGTTTGGAAGAGAGTGAGAGATTGAATGTTCATTAATATGTAAAAGTCCAGCACTCCAGCTTTAAGATGGCTGTAACCAACTAATGCATGAAGAATGAATCTGTTTAAATCACAGGAGATTCCTCCTCTGCAAAGATCATTCATGTTAAATAATCAATATCAGAAATAAGTGAAGAAACTTTACACACGTCAGACGAGTGTCGTCCTGTCTGAATGACTCAGTGTAACAGGTGGAGGAGGTTGTAGAAACAGTGTGGGACACAGAGGAAGTCCTGATGGTGCTGCTGCAGTGCTGCTGAGCAAAACACACACAGTGACATCATCACAGAGAGTCAGCTGATCCTGCTCGGCCCAAGGTCGAAACCATGGCAACGCAGCCTGGTGACCTTTGAACTCGTTACAAGCTGGAACCTGCAGGGCGTGCGCGCACACACACACACACACACACACACACTCTCAGTCTTTACAGTCTCTCTCTCTCTGTGTCTCGCTTCACTTCGTTTTTTGTCCACTTTGCTTTCTCACATTTACTTCGCTCTTTCTTTTCTTCTCTTTATTCTTCTCTTTCCTAATACTGATTCATTTTTAAGCCAGTGGTCTAAGGCATGTGTGTGTGTGTATGTGTGTGTGTGTGTGTGTGTTAGGTCAGTGGGGTCCTTGTACAGATGCTGTAATAAGACCAGCAGGATACTTGTGTTCCATAGAAGGCATTTTTAATGCAGTTACTGGGGCAGTGTGCTGTGTGTGTGTGTGTGTGTGTGTGTGTGTGTGTGTGTGTGTGTGTGTGTGTGTGTGTGTGTGTGTGGCTGTTGGTGGAGCTGCTTGCTTCCACTCAGCATATTTTGTCGTTCCCATTATTCTACTCCCACTCTTCTTGTCTGTCAGTCAGTCAGTCAGTCAGTCAGTATGGGTGTAATGAGGGATGATGGAGTTTGCAGATATTATCCAGACTGAAACTTCCAGGATCCCGCTTTCTGTCTCTTACTGTCTCTCTGGTCCTCCCAGTATTAAGGGTAACTCACCCACCTCTGCCCTCCATGTAGATTTTGAATAGCTTTGCTTCATCTTGTCATTTTCATTCAAGGTGGGACTTTCAGATAGTGGGACTCTAACTCTTCACCTTCACACACATTCAGTCTCAACCTTAAAGATTCAGATCAACCTTTCTAATCATTAAGATTTTCCATTATATCAAACCAGGGCTGTAACTGCCTCTGAGGACACAGAGGTCATGTCCTCGACATCTTTTATGGGAATTTAGAGGTTTTAGATTTCAGTTTTGGACCAAAGTCAGTTTGGGTTTTTTAATTACAGAAGTTAATACTTATTTCTTCCCTTTGCTAGTTTCCACAGAAATGACTGACACCGTGCTATGGAAGGTGACCAGGGTCTTTGTTTGATTATGACACATTTAAAATCTTTTTCTAAAACATTTCCAGTTCTGAGATAGCTCATGATTCACCTGCGACAGTTTGTATTACCTGTGGCCCAGGTGTTGATATTTTTGGAGAGGGAAACATTTTTATTTTATTTTAAATCTTTTATTCTGTATTTGAGTGTAAATCTTAATAATTAAAGATAAAAGTTGAGAAAATATATGGTGTCCCAGTCATTTAGGATGGGCTAATTGTACAAGCAGCCATGACAGTTACAATTCTGCGATAAAAAAAGAAAAAGAAATGGCTGTAAAAGAGCCCTCCATGTATTTTTTTCATAAATAATCATTCCATTGTTTTCATTGTCAACAACCAAGTTCCTACAATCAGATAGATTCAAATTGTCAACCTTCATACAAGTGATTGACGGGATACGATGTGTGTGTGACCTGATGCAGAAGACAAAAGTGTGTTGTGTTGGTTGAGAAGCAAATAGTTTCAGTTTCAGGCTTCAGTTGTGTGTCTGACAGCAGCTGAAGGAGCCTGTGGCAGTAAAACACAGATGTAAATGGACGTGTTATGTTTAAGGATAAAGATGTTGTTAAAGTTGGTCGGTCCATCCAGCAGACATTTTAGAGTGAGATGTATGTTGTATTCATGCTCCTCAGAAGATCAATCATCAATCAGTAATCAGCTGACTTGATCAGACTAGCGTCACTAAAAGAGTTCCGCGCTTTTACACTCAAGATATAGAAAATCTGGTGATCAGATCTCAGTGACATCTCCACAATTTTGCCTCCTGATCTCAGGAGGATTTACTGACCCATTCAGTCTCACTCTAAGCGCCACCTCAGGACAGAGGTTATGTTCTTAGCTCCAGGGTGTTGTACTTGCTCTGTCCAGCATTTTCATATTGTTGCCTGTAGGGGGCGCTAACTGCGCTGTAGACCATTGGTTGTCTTTCCAGCCGCTTCTGTCTGAACCAAACGTGCCACAGTATTTTCTCCGCTGTGTTTGCAGTGTGACTTTCCATCAGTGCCTCATAAATCACCTCATAAATCTCCCGCACTTTAATTGTCCTTTTCACTTTGTTTCAGTTCGACAGAAGGTCAGTTAGCTGGTTTTTTATTTATCCTAGAACCGCTCTGATTGGTGTTCACCCTCCTTGTGCAGTTACACGATAAAGCCTTTCCCTCCCTCCCTCCCCCTCATCCTCCCCCTCAACCTCCCTCGCTGTAGCAGAATTGATGAAATTGGTAATCGTTATAGACCGCCGCTTTGGAGCGGCTGACCTTCAGAGAGACTCGGAGAGAAGGATGGAAGGAGGGAGAGGGAGAGAGAGGGAGAGGTTTTAGTTTTAATGAATCTAAATTCTTTATAGACGAGGTTTAAACAGTGACAGTCTCTGCAGCAGCAGTGGAGCCAAACTAACTGCAGCTTGTAATAAGTTCTTTTACTGTGAAACTTCCACAACAACAGCCACTGCTGCTGTTTATCAGAGAGAGGAGGAGGAGGAGAGGAGGTTTCTGCTTATTAAGGAGAAACGTCACAATAAATCCATGTTATTAATTTGGTAAATTATATGTACAGTTACATTTTTGCACTGTCAGATGTTTGTGTCAGTCACAACAGTATTTCTGTTTTTTCCGTTTTTTCCGGTTTTGGAGGTTGCTGATGATGACGGGCAGAAATCTCTCTTGTTGGAGCATCAGCTCTGTCAAAATGGTCAGACATATTGGACTGAGTCTGTTCTGGTCTGGGTCAGTGGGTAAAATCTTATAGGGGGTTTTTGACCCTACAGTTCTGGGGACTCCCTGAGAGGATCTGCTCATTGGGGACTACAAACAGCCAGTGTTTGGTATAGCAACGTCAAAATCATGTTGCATCTCCCCCATCACAAATACTCAGAGTAAAGCCTTGACTTCAGTGTTGGTCCATTTGTCCATGTTTTGTTAGAAGCTGTTGTTTCCATAGATAATGACCAGTCAGTGCAGACTGGTGCTGGGACAGTAGGAGCGAAAGATGAAAATGACGATCTGAGAACCATGATCACTCCCAGTTCTTCAGTGCGGACACAGTAAAAATAGTGTGTGGTGTTGAGGGATTCTGATCCAGTTGCTGTCTGTCACTTTCTTTGCCGTTTTAAACAGGTTTCATTTTTGCAGCAGAGTGCTGCTGGCATGCGTGTGGCAATGTGTGTGTGTGGAGGTAATAAAAAAGAAACCGGGAAGTGACTGAAAGAGTCAGGCCTCAGTTCACTGGGCTCCACCCTTACTATCCTTTTACCTCTGTTCCTCCTGGATTGTAGTATATAAGTAAATAAAACCCTTAGGTTCAGGAATGAGTATAAGGAATAAGGTGTTTTGTTGTACGATAAATCTGCGACTCAATTGTTAAGTGTTTTTGGTGCAGAATGTATGGGCGTCTAGTTTTGCTGGAGTTTGTTGTTTCATACTCTGATGTATTTGTTTACTACCGGCTGGTATCGGTGAGTGTATTTGTGTAGTTCACAGAGCTGCTAGATAAAACAGCAGCCTGATCAGACGCAATCTCATGGCGCCCCACCCGAACGACACACACAAAGCGGAAAGAAATTCGACTCTCAACGCTATCTCAGGAAGGTACTGATTAGGTCACTGTCTGTGTGAGTGTGAGTGTATAGTGTGTCAGTGTGTGTGTGTGTGTGTGTGTGTGTGTCCGCGGGGCTCCATTAGCTGTGACATGCTGAGTAGAAATGGAGCAGAGTGATTCAGACTGACGGAGCAGGGTGCAGACAGACAGCGGGAGGAAGTGAAGTGTGTTTCCGATGAAGGTCACAGATGATTTTCGCGTCCTCTGGGGGAAACCTGTTGGTGGTCGAGACAGACGGTTGCCACGGTCACCGGAGACTGACACCATCCCAAAATACTCTCCACCCTACTTTCACCGCCTCACCTTGCAAAGCAGCTGATACCTGTCAGAGCACATGTCCCTACAACAGCTCCTGTCTTCAGCACTGATTCACACATCGATTGGTTCTTCGATGAATCGGTGAATGTTTTCAGGTCACACACACACACACACACACACACACACACACACACCTAGGACCACCGTACAAGAGGATAAATGACTGAGGTGATGGATTTAAAGCCAAGTATCAGGATGGGCTACAGGAGAGGAGGTTAAGACTGATAACATTTGAATTTGGAGATAAGGAGCAAATGAGGCCAGTCTAGGAATGAGAAGAGAGCGAGGGAGGTTGAGGAAGCGAGGAGGTGATGAGATGAGGAGAGAACAAATGGAGAGAGCAAGGAGATTGAGACGGGGGTTAGGAAATGAGGAGGGAGAGGAGGCAAAGAACAAGCCAAAGTGAGGAAGAAACATGGAAGCAGGAGAAGGAGAAAAAGGGAGAGAAGGAGAGGAGAGAAGGAGGGTAGGGAAAAGGAGACAAAAAGAGAGAGGGAGATGAAGAGAGGAGGAGGTGAGGATGAGGGGAAGAAACAAGGATGGTTGAGAAGCTTTTCACTGAAGCATGAAATGAGAAGTGGAGGATTTTTACTGGTGGAAAATAAACACACACACACACACACACACACACACACAGTAACACAGTAACACACACTCTCTCAGCACTTAAAATTCTGACCCCATCACTTACCCTCCTCCTCCTCCCCCCTCCCAAAATACCTCCTCCTCCGCTGTCACTCGATCTGACCTGGTGGCGTCTCAGTGTGTGTGTGTGTGTGTGTGTGTGTGTGTGTGTGTAATGACAGCCAGCCTTGTTGTGTGTGGAAAGTGGGTTTGGTATCCATCAATCTCAGCAGCAGCGGGATCGAACTGGAGTTCTCTCGGATGCCGATCACTCTCCCTCTCCCTCTCCCTCTCTCTCCTCTACCTCCTCTCTCTCCCTCTCTCTCCTCCCTCCTCCTCCCTCTCCCTCTCCCTCTCTCTCCCTCTCTCTCCCCTCTCTCCCTCCTCTCTCCTCTCCTCCCTCTCTCTCTATCCCCTCTCCCTCTCCCTCCCTCTCCTCCTCTCCCTCCTCTCTCCCTCTCTCTCCTCCCTCTCCCTCTCTCTCATCCCTCTCCCTCTCTCTCTCTCTCTCTCTCTCCCTCTCCCACCTCTCTCTCTCCTCTCCTCTCCCCTCTCTCTCTCTCACTCCCTCCTCTTGCCTCCCTCTCCCACCTCTCCCTCTCTCCCTCCTCCTCCTCTCTCTCTCTCTCCTCTCCTCCCTCTCTCCTCTCTCCTCCTCTCTCTCCTCCCTCTCTCCCTCCTCTCCCTCCTCTCCCTCCTCCTCCTCCTCTCCCCTCTCTCTCCCTCTCTCTCTCCTCTCTCCTCTCTCTCTCTCCTCTCTCTCCCTCTCTCCTCTCTCTCTCTCTCCCTCTCCTCTCTCTCTCTCTCTCCCTCTCTCTCCCACTCTCTCTCTCTCTCTCTCTCCCCTCTCTCTCTCTCTCCTCCTCCCTCTCTCTCTCTCTCTCTCCCTCTCCTCCCTATCCCTCTCTCTCTCTCAGTCCCTGTCATTCGTTGATAATCAAGCTCTGTTTTGTTGACGAGTTTAACAAGTAGAGGCGGCAGGAAGCGTGTCACTTCCTGAACCTGCTCTCGATAGCGATCAGTTTTAAGACATTTCCCTCGAAGACGAGTAGGTGAAGAGACCTTCTCCCCTGAACCTGTTACTGACGGAGACTAGATCAGCTGCCGGGTTCACAGCTGAAGCTCAGCTCAGCTGCAGATGTTACGAAAATGCTGAAACTATAGATAAGACTCATATACAAGATCCACAAATTGCAGCTAGGTTAGTTCTTTAGGTGGCGGAGGTTAAAGTGTTTGTTCCTCCTGCAGCGTCGGAGCTGAAGAGGTTTTTTTCTTTTTTAGATAGATGATCAGATGATCATTGTAGCTTGAAGATGATTGGCCACTGAGTTGACCACACAGACAGGAAGTTCAACCACAGAGATGTGTGTTCAGACTGAATTTGACCAGAGGAGTGTGTGTGTGTGTGTGTGTTGGCGGCTCTCCTCTTGGTTTATAGAACACATTCAAACTGCCATCAAATTAGGTTGTTTTAAGTAGCTGGTTTGGTTCTGACCTGGTCCCTGTTGGATCCAGTTCCACATCTGTTCAACTCTTAAACGAATTCATCTCTTATCGAACCTTTTTCTCTCCCTCTGTTTTTTTGTTTTTTGTTATTAGCAAAGACCAGTGCAGGAAACATGAGACTGACGTCAGCAGCTTCTCCTCTAGCTGCTGCTTCCTCTGGTTTGAGTCATGTCAGCGGCTGTAGATGATATGAGCTGGAGATGATTCATATTAATGGTGAAACAGCTCCACTCAAACTTTAACTCAAACTTCTTCTCCAGAGAAACGATCCGCAGGTTCAAAACAGCAGACTCTCACTTCAGCTTCTTATGCATCAGATCAATCAGCTCAGAGCTCTGGGTCAGGTGTTCAGTATCAATCATTAATCAATATACAGTGGTATGAAAAAGTTTGGGCACCCCTGATAATTTTCAAGATTTTCCTTTATAAATCACTGGTTGTTCGGATCAGCAATTTCAGTTAAATATATCATATAGCAGACAAACACAGTGATATATGAGAAGTGAAATGAAGTTTATAGGATTTACAGAAAGTGTGCAATAATTCTTTAAACAAAAGTAGGCAGGTGCATAAATTTGGGCACCCCAACAGAAAAATTACATCAATATTCAGTATGTCCTCCTTTTGCAGAAATAACAGCCTCTAAACGCTTCCTATAGCTTCCAATGAGGGTCTGGATTCTGGTTGAAGGTATTTTTGACCATTCTTCTTTACAAAACATCTCCAGTTCAGTCAGGTTTGATGGTTTCCGTGCATGGACAGCCCGCTTTAAATCACACCACAGATTTTCAATAATATTCAGGTCTGGGGACTGGGATGGCCATTCCAGAATGTTGTACTTGTTCCTCTGCATGAATGCCTTAGTAGAATTTGAGCAGTGTTTAGGGTCGTTGTCTTGTTGAAGTATCCAGCCCCGGCGCAACTTCAACTTTGTCACTGATTCTTGAACATTGTTCGCAAGAATCTGCTGATACTGACTGGAATCCATGCGACCTTCAACTTTAACAAGATTGCCAGTACCTGCTCTGGCCACACAGCCCCACAGCATGATGGAACCACCACCAAATTTTACTGTGGGTAGCAAGTATTTGTCTTGGAATGCTGTGTTCTTCATCCGCCATGCATACCGCCCCTTGTTATGTCCAAATAACTCAATTTTAGTTTCATCAGTCCACAGCACCTTATTCCAAAATGAAGCTGGTTTGTCCAAATGTGCTTTAGCATACCTCAGGCGCCTCTGTTTGTGGCATGTGCGCAGAAAAGGCTTCTTCCGCATTACTCTCCCATACAGCATCACCTTGTGCAAAGTGCGCTGAATAGTTGAACGATGCACAGTGACACCATCTGTAGCAAGATCATGTTGTAGGTCTTTGGAGCTGGTCTGTGGGTTGAGTTTGACTGTTCTCACCATCCTTCGCCTGTGCTTATCTGAGATTTTTCTTGGCCTGCCACTCCGGGCCTTTACCAGAACTGTGCCTGTGGTCACCCATTTCCTCACTATGTTTCTCACAGTGAAAACTGACAGCTGAAATCTCTGAGCGAGCTTTTTGAATCCTTCCCCTAAACCATGATGTTGAACAATCTTTGCTTTCA
>BRZM01001522.1:109281-132311 GCA_033238685.1 Lates japonicus
TTTCATTAGGTCACGTGTGTGTGAGACTACACACCTCACAGCATTTGCCAAAACTAAAAGATCGAGGGGTCTTTCCCTTTAAGTGGCGTAAAGCTTTCATTATACTGGAAAAGTGGGATCAGACAGACACACACACACACACACACATATTTTCATATCAGACTGAATGGTCCTCCACAACAATAAAATGTAAAGGCTGCTGTAGAGAGCACAAGTGCTGATGTCACTAGCTTCTGTAACTCAATGCAATCACTTCTTGAGTACTTCTTTCATCAGTCTTTCTGAAAACAGTTATCCCGGGGTTTATCCATATTATAAGTCAAACTGCCCTCTACTGCAGCACGTGTTATTAGAAACTGAAAACATTATTGAAGTTACACAGTCATTTATTTCTTTAGCATACAAGGACTACAGCTCCCATGAAAATTTGCAGATAGTTAACATCCTCATAACTTTGCTTTCTGCTACTGTCATCTGTGTGGATTCTCAGTCATCCAGGTCATGGTTATCCAAAAAGGACTGAAGTTCTGAACAAAAGAAGCCTCTTGGATGAGAGGTGATCTACAACCAAGTCCAAGTGCCCTTGATTCAGCCCTTCCTACTCTTCCAATCCTATCTTTTCAGTTGCCTAAAAGCATTGCTGCTATTATAGACATGGGCCCTCTGATGACATACAACCTGCAGTGGTTAGTGGGCTCATGGGAAATGGTGTCCTTCAAAGGCTGTTGAAAGCAGAAAAATGTTTATTTCATTTTTTTAAAAAGATATTCAATCTTTTATATATATATAAAAATAAACTTCCAATGCTTGTCTTGGTAAATGGACTAAACCATATGACATACAGTTGAGTAAAGTTATAATCCAAGGAGTCTTAAGTTATCTGGAACACAACCTGGAAGTTTGACCTCAGCTCTCATGGTGCAAATTAAAGCTGCACTTATTAATAATTTTTAAATAAACGATTACTGAAATATCTACAAGTAAAGTCAAAGATGCCACTTTTAGTGACAAACCCACAGAGAATTTTCAACCAACTCTGAAATTCCCCTCTGCTCTACAGGGCTTTTTAGCCACTTTTAGGTTATTGTTTTGGTTTTGGGGGTAGCAAATTCTGGTCACATCTAACCTTTGGTCAGTTAATGCAGCTTTAAAGACAGGAACTGTAATCAGTTTCATTGTCTCTCTGTCTATGAGGTACCTCATATATGCCAGGAAACATTTCACAGTTTCTTTCACTGTATGAGGTGTCATCTTAAGCTGTTTTTCTTCCTCCGACAACAGACCAGAAAGGGCTAACATTTTTAAGAGTAATGCAAGTGTTCTGGCTTAGTTATGAGACGTTATACATTTTACATGAGGGCCACAGTGGGAACCTGTCAATTTTTTAGTTTCATTTCATTGCGCTTTATTAATTCTCTATGTGTTGTCTTCCTCTCTAGTTTCTTTCTTGTCTTCTTGGTGTGTCCCCGTCTGTGCTTTTCATTTTGTTTTCTCGTCAGACTTTCGTCTGCTCATCTGTCTTCCCGCTCTCTGTCCGCTTACGTCTGCTGTTCTCCTTCCCTGTTTCTTGTTTTATCACCCTGTACATCCGTCTGTGTCTCTATGTGCCACCTGCCTTCCCGTCAGTCTGCCCACATTTTCTCTGTCTGCCCTCTCTTGCTCGTCTACCTGCCTTTCTGTGTGTATCCGTTTATTTGCTTTGTCCGTCGGCTTCTGGCTTATGCTGTTTTTCCTCCTTTGTGTCAGTGTTTCTCCAGCTGTCAGAGTTTCTCTCTCTCTGTAAGTCCCTTTGTCCCTTTCTCTCTTTCTCTTACATCATCTCCCATGTGTATGCATACTGTATGTGCATGTGTGTGCGTGTGCTCAACGTGTGCATGGGCATGCTTGAGCTATCTGTGTTGGTGTGTTTGCTTTACAACCCAACACAGCGTGCACGTGTGCCAGGACTGTACGTCTGAATCATCACGGTCCTTCTGTGTGAAGTGTGAAATATTTTTCAATGATGAAATATATTTCTGTTTTGAGAAGTCCTTTGACTTTAATAACAGATATTGTGAAGAAACTGCCAGCGGTGCAGTGAAAACATCTTCAATATCTTAACATACTGATTGATTCACATTGTGATTAAATGCTCTTCCCTTAACGGTTGTTCTAGACAAAGAATGCATACTTACTTTTAACTCACATTAACTCTGTGTTTAATCCATTTATAGAGAATCTTACTAAACAAACTTGACCATGTGTCTACTCCACATGGTTGTACACTTCTACTCACTACATGTTGTATTCAGATCAGTCCTCCTTGCTCATTTTTATACTCACCTATGACTGTACGAATCTTTATATAAATGTGTCTCAGGTCCCTTCAGAGGACTGGGGAGGTGGATACGGCGGCGGCGGCCCAGCCGACAGTGGAGGGGAGATTCCTTGCCGTCGCATGCGAAGCGGGAGCTACATCAAGGCAATGGGCGATGATGACAGTGCCGATTCAGACACCAGCCCCAAAGCCTCGCCCAAGTCCACCCTGATTGCACAGAGGGACGCCTTTAGACGATCCATCAGCATGGATCAAAGGTCAAATGTCACAGATGGGATGTTTATGTACAAGTTGAAGGTGCTATATGTGATTTTTTGCTATCAGCACATAGCCACTGTTAGCATGAACACTTGTTTACTTACCAGTCATGATGGAACATCGTGAGTTCAGCATCAAACTTCATTCATTTACTCACCAAGAGCTGTCTCCAGATCCAGAGCAACACCAGTGTTAACCTTTGATTGCCTCTATCTCTATTACTTCTTTTCTGCTAATGAAATTATCAAACTAACCATCTGTCCTCATTCCATCTGGTAATTCCACTTTGCAATAGTGAGTCACTGTAGAATCCAGTCTGTCTTTAGTCCAACATGAGAGGATGAAGAAGTAGCACTGCCCAGAGCGCATATTCTTGTCTTGTAAATGCAGCGATGGGTCAACCGCTTGGTAAATAAACAGCTGTTAATGCTAAGGTTGGCTATGTAGCGATAGCACCTAAGCTTACAAATAACACCTTTAAGTACATTTTTGAGGTATTTGAACTATACTTGTGTTTAGTTACATTGGCCTTACATGCAAAACACACAATACCCTATAAAATTTGATGCCTTATTATAGATTAAAGGCCCTGCACACACAGGTGTTTTCAGTTTTGTGGCTGATTAGATGCACTCAGGTTGTTATGCTATTTTGGGATTTCAGGGAGGTCATCCAGTACTAATTAGAAATGATAAAGGTACAGATAGATAAAATATACATTGTCTTTCGTGACCGTGTGAGATCTATAATTACTCTTTGGGGTTTGTCATTGGACTATTTCAGATTGAACTGCACTTTTGTGTGCCCAGCATGGAAACAGCGATATTCAGAAGTTCAGAATTATTTCACAGAAAATAGAGAAATTATGAAATGCAGCATTACAACACTCAAAATGACTCCAACTGGCAGAGTAATAGAACATGACTCAGTGACATTTTATTTTGTAGTCATGATAAACCAAATGGTGTGTTATAAATATGAGTTTTTGTCAAAAATAGCCAAGTGAATAGCTGCAGATTTTACAGCCAGAATATATTACCAACTAATGAGAAAAAGCTATTGGTTTCATCATGCGCTGTAGTTGCTATCATCAGTAATGCTAATTATGTGTATTATGTTTTATCCAGGTACTCATGTAAGCAGTGTACAGATTCCTACCCTAACAGCCGAACCACACCCAAAACCCACACCCGCTCTCGCAGTTACACCCGCTCTCTGACCAGCTCACAGGTAACAAATAATATGTTTTATTTGTGTGTATTATATGGGTGTTCAAGTTTCCCACTCAGTACAGTGATCTGTAACCAAAGGTCACTCTCTATGGTAGACTCAAGTGTCTTCATTTTTTTTTTTTTACCTCCAGCTGGGGGACACGTTGAACCGTCAGTTCGAGGCGGTGTGTGAGACCATGTTCGGGGAGGTGGAGTCTCAAGCCGTAGAGGCCCTGGATCTTCCGGGCGTGTTCCGCACTCGCAGCCACAGCTACGTCCGCGCCATCCAGGCCGGCTGCTCCCAGGACGACGACTGCCTCTCCGTCTTCTCCATGTCAGGCCCCCAGGGAAGCATCAAGGGCGGGGCCGGTGAGTGTGCGCACATGTGTATGGCTCAGTCTATCAGTGTGTAAAAGTCTGCGGTGTCTGTGTGAGTGATAGAAGACCGCGTGGTTGTCTTTTATGTGGTGGCAACCTGGTGGGAGGCACAGTGGGGCAGCCAGTGGGAGAAGGAATTTTATGACAGCTTGCGCCTGCTTACCTCGACAGAAGCAAGTTTACGCACTTACACACGCACGTCAACAAACCCCACACTGTCAGTCCATCCGTTTTTAATGTTTAACCTTTTTTCTTCTCTTTTCCTTCAATCTCTGTAATTTATTCTTCATCCCTCTCCTCCTCTGCAGCATTTTCTTCATATGTGTACTATAAGCCCAGGCTTGTGTGCACTGTATGTTATTGAGCATGCTCTTTGTTGTCTGTATTGTCTCTCTATCTCATCTCTCCCATCACCCTCCCCTGTGTGATAACAAGTTTCTCTGGCTCAATAATAGGTACAGGAACGCTCATGATTATGATGATAGCTCAGTGTCTCCAGCTGCTTCTTTCTCTCTTCCCTCTGTCTGCGTCTCCGCCTGGCATGGCTGCTTTTCTTTGCCTTCTCCCTCCCCATCACTCCGGATTTGAAACAATTCACTCTTTGTCTTGATTTGTTTGTTTTTCTCTGGATTTTTTATTTTTTCAATAATTTCTCATAAAAAAAAAACAACCTCTCACTCGAGCCTAATATTCACTTCATCTGTGTCTCACAGGACTCAAATTTCTATGCTTAGACCAGCAAATCCCCCCCCCCCCCCCCCCCGAGATTTATTAAAGCCTCTGTGAAGTGTCATATACATCAGCCACAAACACGCACACTGTACACAAACTCACACGCACTGTACACCTACATAAAATGATTGTATTGTTCCTGTTTCTGCTGAGATATACAGTGTGGGTTAGAAAAATTATTTGGGAAGAACACACAGCTTTAGAGATGTTGTAAAAGGGCACGAATACCAATGTGGCTTATCACTACAAAGGGTGAAACATGATTTGGGCTGCACACAAAACAGTGGGAACCTGTTCAATTTTAACGTATTATAGTAGCATATTACATCATGAATTGTATTTTCTCCCAAGATGATTTTACTAGAGATAATAGACCCTGCTTCCACTCTGCACTAAGACGTTCTACACTTATTTGGCATGCCCTCTTGAAATACTACAAAGACTTCTTCATTCATTTTAATCTTGTTTGCAGATCTTTCCACGCAATGAACTGTCATTGATACACAGACTTACTGTAATCCACAAAGACTCAACAAATACCTAACTTCCTTCTGAGTTTGGAACTCTGTACTGCGCTCTATTTAACAATTTCCAACCTCCATGAATCAAAACTTGAAACATGGTTTTGAATAAGAAGTACCTCAAAGTGCAAGAATGTTGACCAACAGTCAACAGAAGCTCCTGAGGTTCTTGTTGAAACCAAAAGATAACATCAGTCTCTTCACTGAAGCCTTGTGATGCTATTAGTGAAGAATTTAGTGGACAGGCATTGCTTTTTTGACCTATGAGGCATGTTCAATGGGAAGCTTTGGCTCATAAACTGTAGTCTCTTGGGAATAGTGTGGATTCGTCTGTGTATTTACTCAGCAGCTAGTGATGGTGACTTGGTTGCTGGGCACAAGTGGGTAAAGAAGTGACTGTAGCTCATTAGACTGGTTTAACTCAATATTTTACTGCTATTACGTTACTCTTAAGCCTGGCACACACTAAAGATTTAAAAATCTTACTCAGAAATGTGAGAGACCACACACATAACGACAAATAATGACAAGTGCACAGTTTTTGTTCTTATAGTGTGTGCTGTGCAACAAGAAGTGAAATCTTATGTGGTAAACATGACTTTAGAATAAATAAACATGGCCAGACTGACTCTTGTTTGATGCTTCCGTCTTCAATCCAACAGCTTCTGACTTCGCGGCCCTTTTCACGTGACAATCACAGAGTCGTGCTTGGCTCTCCTCAGTCCTTCTCCCATGGGATTTTTCGATCAGCAAATATTGGGGAGGCAGCCCAGGCGTCTTTGGAGCAGATCGAGGACACCTCCACACAACAGAGAATCCGGCAAGATAATCTTTAGAACCATCAGCAGCAGCACACTGACTTTACATTCGGGAGGGGGGGATTCGGGCGTGTGTGGGCCTGATTATCTTTAGTGTGCCACTGCTTTAGACAGACATATCAAACAGCAGTTTTGAGACAGATCAACACATTATGAATGATATTAATAAAGGTACTGAAACCTGTCAGGGGTCAAGATAAGTCTCAGGACATTAACAAAATGTGCCATCCCTGCAGGGGATGGCGCGTTATATGGTCCCCTCCACAAATAGCGGTGGATTTTTTTTAAGTGCATTCTTGCAGAAAAAAACTATGAGCAACAAAGTTTATGTTCATTTCCTCAGGAAGATAATCTTCACAAATGAACAGCACTTTTATGATTTTCAGAAGCCTACCTTACAGTACAATTGCCAGAAAATGTTATGGCTATTAACACATGGGTTATGACTTCATACCAACATCACCACCACCAAGCTTCCAACTTGTAATTTAATTTAGTGTGCTGACCTCTTCTACAAAGTCCTTTCTTCTTAGAAGTTGGTAAAAGTTTGCAAGAGTAGTGTATACAACAAGGCTGTGAAGAGAGTGGCGAATAACAAGTAAGAATAATATGTTTTTATTTGCAGCATTATGACATGAAAACCTCTGTAGTCTCGTTAGCCACTTCTTTTTAAGAGATGTAAAAGCTTAAAAAAAAAAATCAAAAGTGGGTTAATTTCTGATGTACTTTATGCTGAAAATACAATGGGAAAATGTCCTAGCTTGTGTGAAAACAGAATTATTATTTCAGGCATCTGACCTGAAACCCATTCAAAAAACTCACTGACTTTGGGGCAGAGGAACAGAAAGTGCTAAATGCTAACTTATTTCCTGGGTGTAGAAGGACTCAGTCACCACCCACTCTAATGAAACAGAGTTGAAAAAAGGGTTTTGTGCTGAACAGGGATGGAAGGAGTGTGGGGGTATCACGCACTCCAGCCCTCAACATTCCACGCAATACACACACCCATTATAAAAAAAAATCTGAAAGCGGTCTAAAGCATAAAACTGAAACTACAAACAAATCCACAACAGTTCAGGAAACAAAACAATTCACAGAACAAAAATAAAATTTCAGAATAATAAAACAGATGCCCTCTGTGAGTGCACAACTTAATTTATAATTCATAAAGTAAGCCACACATAATTTCAAAGGTTACATCTTTTTCTTGCCTATGCAGCCATAGGTATAACCTTACTCTTGATGGATGTCCTCATCTTTCACAGGCACATCATGAATCAGCGCTGAATGTGTGGTGAAAATCCCAGCATGGCCTGAAGAGAAGGAAGACTTGTTGTTGAAGACATGAATTAAACATTGGGTCAACAGTAAACATAGCGGGGTTAGGGGTTTAACTCCCTCCTGTGATTAAATTGAAAATAAAAGATATTGAACTAGATTCAATGAAATTAATGGTTTGTAACTGGTAAACACATTTGAGGTATTCAAACCAGATATTGTTAAATGCTATGAAAACAACATATTAATATACATCACATTAATTTTAAACACTAATTCCATGTCAGATTTTGATTCACAGTAATTTCTCCGTGTAAATGTCAAACCATTCAATTGCAGCTAAAATTACGAGTCATCTTCTTTGAAATAAAAAGGCCAGTTTCTCTCAAAACAGCAGTGTCTATTAACACGAACAAGTCTTATCAAGCAGTCAGTGAAAAGCGAAATGTTATTTTCTTTTTGGTGTTTTCCTCATTTAAAATTCTGGAAATATAATGATCAAGTGTGACAAAAACTATTAAACCTTTCCTTGATACAGAATGATTATATGATGTAATGTCTAATTGCATAAATTTATCTGAACAATTGCATCATCGAGGAGTTAGTGAAACTCATAAACTCTGCAAGGATCCTGTTGTCTGCATTGGACAGGATTTAAGTAGGTCTGAATAATATTTTGACTGGACTATGGTTATAAAGCAGAAATTATGATTGAGAATTGAAAAAAGAAGAGCAGAAGTTACTCACCAGCATTATAACCCCCACGTGCTCAATACAATCCACACACTTGTACATTTAGTACAATCAACCCACGCATTATTAATTTTCTTGAGAAAGGAACAGAAACTCGAGCTAATCTGAGTGCTGGTCAAACTACAGCACCTGTTCAGTCAGGTGACCAGGATTGAACTCCGGAAGTGTCAGCATGTTTTGAAAGAGCTAAATTCGTTTAGAAAAGTTAGATTAATTAAATATCAAATATTAAATCAATAATTCGATTTTACAAAATCGTTGATTATATGTACTTTGTTCGATAGTGTAATATAAATCAAGCACCAAATCCGTGCATTAAGATGAAAATGTTTGCATTAGACTGTTTTAAAGTGTGTCATCTTTGAGATGATTTGTAATATTCAAAACAATTGTCTTCTTGTAAATACGACAAAAAAATCACGTAGGCTTGGTATCTTGAATCACATGACTTTACTCTCCCAACGTGATGGGTTCCATTACTGTCGGAAATACAAAAATCCTCATACCATACAGCCGACAAAATAGAAAATAACAGTTCTTTCGTTAGTTGCTCTTACTCAGCTCTGTCTGGTGCCTTTATGTGTCTAGGTCTTTTAAACGCATCGTAACTGTCATCACATTATTTTCAGGAGTTTGTGAGATTACGAAGAGACACTGAAGACAACAGCAGCCTTCTGCTTATATGTAGTGGGCGAAGTGAACTGCTCGTCTAAAGTGATGAAATTCGTTCGTAGATGAAACTTTTACAGCAATATGTTCCGGTCTGATCAAATACTGGACTTCTCCAGGTACCAAGACTAAAAGCGGCGGAAGACCAGATCTCTAGATATCTAACTGCTTTTGTATATCAGCGGTTTCACCAAATGCTACTTAGCTACACTGTTAGCATCGTAGCAGCAATTCGCCAATTTGAAGGCATCACTGAGTCCTACTCATAGACTATATTCAGTCTATGGTTGCACAGCGATCAGCAAAATGACCTCAGCGTCTACTAAAGTAAGTTCTTTTTACGTATGAACCACTGAGATGTTGTCTGTCGCCGTAGGAGTTAGTAAATGCCGGTCCGATTTGTATCCTATTATCTGTATACAAACGGTCGAACCCCTCAGAGAGCCTCCCGCTGCTGCTCGCGAGAGCTATGTGAATTAAGATCACGTCAGTGTTTAGAGATTGATTTAGCAAAGTCAGAGAATTCGATAACTTTTTCGAACACTGTTCTACATCACATATTGCACGGAAACACTTGAATATTGAAATTGGCCATGCTGTGCTAACTTATATTAATCAGTTAAAAAAAATCTAATCAGTTGCTGATACACTGAGGGGGAATGACAGGAGGTTGACAGGCACACAGAGAGCCAGTAGAGACAAACACAGCTGATTAAAACTCTATGGGATTTGTAACGGTAGAAAATGCAAAATACAAATACAAACCTAACTTAATGTTGGCAATAATTTCGCAACGGCCATGCAGCTCTCAGCAGGTAGAATGTGACACTGGAGTGGAGAAAATCGGAGTGACTCACACTGAGCCAAGCCAATCAGCCCACATCAGTGTTGGGCCTCTCTAATGCTCTAGGGTCTGAATGGTTGCAAATCCCTGCAAGCTGCTACCAAATGAAAATCATATAATCAAAAGAAGAGTGAAGGCTTTTATGGCAGCACATGTTGTCAGAATTGCATGTAAGAATTGTCACATGTGGCTTGATTGTCCAAGTGTCTACATACTTTTGGTCTTGTAGTGAATCTCTCGCACTAACTACTTCATTGCACACGTGTTCATGTCCACCCCTGGTGAATGATACATAATCTGTCACTGAGACCACTTTTAATCCTTGTGTGTGTGTGATAGGTTGGGGAGATCTTCTCCGCAGCTGGTGCTGCCTTCACCAAACTAGGAGAGCTCACCATGCAGCTTCATCCAGTGGCAGACTCCAGTCCTGCAGGGTAACACACACCCACGCACACCCACACATAAATAAATACGTCATATAAATTTATCTAACTACTACTTTATATAACTTTATATATGAATAACATTAGTAGTGAATGGCCATTTGAACATAGAAGTTTAAAGGTGTGGTGATGTTGTGTACAAACCTTTTCAAAGGAGATGAATTCTGCCTTGGTGGCTGCAGTCAGGAGTCCTGGCACAAAGCTGCCATCAATGTAAGGCAGTCTGCGGCAGCATTGCCAGAATATAGAGGAAATCACGTTAACATTTAGCAGAAATAGAGAAATTCAAAACATCAAGAAATACTCAAAATATCCTTGCATTTCATTAACTGATCCAGCCCTTATTTGGATCCAGCCATGGTTAAAAAAGGGACTGCAAAATATTTAGAGTACTTTTTTTTTTTTTTTTTTTTACTGAGTTTTGAATTTCAGAAATTCCAGAACACTCTCATCTTGTAAAGTACTGAGTTTGCCTATACTGCTACTTTCCTAGAAGTGCTTATAGAAATGCATTCCTGCACTAAGGCATGCTGGTCTCTTTTAACTGATCCGATTCTTGTGCACTCAAACATTGAAAGAGTGAAGTGCAGATGGTGGAGCATGCATGTAAACAATATCCCTATAGTCCAGTACTAACAAGGTTGTAGACTCAATTAATTGTTGCCTAACTGCCCCACTTTTGTGTCTGTACAGAAAGTTCATTTCCTTTGTAAGCTCCTTAACAGGTAATTTGAAAGATTACAAAGAGTAATCCAAGGTATTCATGTTGATTTTGGTCTTTTTTGCGTGTAACATCAGATTAACATCAGGGAGAGCGTGTTGTAAGACCTGAAAATCAGCATTTAAGTGTGTGTAGCAAGTTTAACACATGAAGATTCACTCAGTCAACATCTTGACAAATGTACAAATAACCCTAACCCATAAGAATACTTCTGTTAATCTTATATATATATATATATAAAAGGAATAAAATCAGTTCAGTTCCCATCCTTCCTCTAGTGGTCAGACGAAGAGCACAGTGAAGAGGAAGCTGTATGAAGATGGTGCTCTACCTCCTTCCTCTGATGGGCCTAAGAAGGTCATCAAAAAAGCCACTGTTACTGTTGCCATGAACACACAGGGCACTGCAGCCATCATCTCTGTGCCCACAGCTCAGGTTGTTGTGCCACCAGGACTACAGGGTCCCCCCACCGGCCAGCTCCCTCTGAAGAAACAGAAGACTGCAGGTGAGTCTAGCAACACTATTCAGTTCAATTCAGTTTTATTTATATAGCACAGAATCACAACAAAAGTCATCTCAAGGCACTTTTCATACAGAGCAGGTCTAGACCATACTCTTTAGAGAGAGACCCAACTGTTCCCACTAGAGATAGACCGATATGGTTTTTTCAGGGCCGATACGGATACCCATTATTAGTATTCAAGGAGGCTGATAACCGATATTTGGAGCCGATATTCATTTGCAGTAAAAGTGAAAATATTGGCGTCAAAATTTTTCAGATTTGCAACATGTTAAAGGTTTTTTTTTAAATCTTAGACAATAGACATCTTTGTTTTAAAATTCTAACAAAAAGTGCAGGGAGCTCCCAGGCTCAGCAGCATGTCTTATAAAGTTAAATGAAAACTTAAACAAATAAATAGCTCCCTAAAGTTTTCTACAGTAAATAAAGAAACATATATCTGCTCTCTGGAGCTTCTCCACCCGGCAAAACTTTTTCTCCTCTCCGCCGTGTGTGTGAGCACTGTGCATGCACAGCTTTCACTGCTGATTGGCTGTTACCTGTGCCGTGGCTCTGGGTGTAACCAATCAGATGGTGCTGTGGGCGGGACAATGCTGGAGACAGAGTAGTGACTGCAGACAGAGAGGCGCGGCTGCATCAGAGCCAAAACAACCCTGTTTTAAATTGATCTCTTATCGACCGCCGGATTAAAAAAAAGGCAGATGCCGATATGTGTCAAAATGCCAAATATCTGCGCCGATAATCAGCCCGGCCGATAATCGGTCTATCCCTAGTTCCCACCATGAGCAGCACTAGGTGACAGTGGCAAGGAAAAACTTCCTTTTAAGAGGCAGAAACCCACACCCAAACACTACAACATGAAATTATTCTGTTGTGAATATTCCATTCACTACTTCTTAAAATATATGAATTCACTGGCCCAATGTATATTGACATAGTTTGACCCAAACTAATTGTTTAGAAGAGGGGCAAAAATGTAGTAGTATCCAAACACTATTTAATTTATTCTCACAATAATTTTATTAACTGTTGCTGTGCTAACCCTAACCCTAACCATCATTGATAGGAACACATACTAAAATGATTTTAGTAACAACATGGTTCACCTTGTTTAACTGCCAGCTTATGGCTCCTCTGGCTCTGGTTTGTAAAGTGCTATATATACTATATATACTGATATATATAATAGTAACAATAGTAGGCACACATATCAGAACATACTCCGTCTGTTATTTATCTGTGGAACTGATCATTTTTGTGGTATCCAAATCAAAATGTAACTTTGTGTGTGTGTGTGTGTGTGTGTGTGTGTAGATGTGACCCTCAGTGCTCTGAATGACTCAGATGTCAACAGTGATCTTGTGGACATTGAGGGACTGGGTGAGGGATCCAACTCCAAAAAACTCAACAACTTTGATCAAGGTGAAGTTCCTGAACAACTACTGACACACACAGAAGGTTGAGTAGGGCTGGTTATAGGATAGGGATGTGCATGAATAATCGATTAGTTTATTAATCAACACGGTAAAGAGATTTATGTTTTACTTCATAGAGAGGTCAGGTTAATGGTCTTCGCAGGAGTTGTTGTTTTAGTAGTTTCACGTTCAAAATCTGTTTGCGGGCTGATAACTGAGCTGTCGCTAACGTTAGCTCACATTGTTTCTAGATGCTATGCTGGTTTTTACATTAGGATTCCTTCAGTGTTCATTGTTCAGGAGGTTTTTGCTGGGAACCGAATTATCTACCAAGGCCTCATTGAATAAAGCGGTTTCATATTTTAAAAAAACAATGTTTCTCTGTGATGCGGACACAGGATGTTGAGAACAACTGTTTGCTCAGCTCGTTTCTCTGATTACTGAAGATCCAGACGTCTGATGACAAAAATCTTTCATCTGGTTTAAGATTGGAGTTATAACATTATACAGAGTGACAGTGACGTGACTTGCAACATTAAGAAAGTAGTCGGGTGAAAATGTTTTATACCGTCCGCTTACAGAAAACACAGTGGATTTATAGTACCTAAAACGCTGTTGTGAGCTAAACATTGTTTTAGACCAAGCATACCCCCCCAGTGGCAACAGCAGTCCCAACGTCAGGGGCCTCCCCCAGCAGGCTGATGCTCCCACCACACCACAAAAACTGCTCAGAAATGTCTTGAGGAACACGACAAAGAGCCCAAGGTGTTGACCTGGCCTCCAGACCCCAGATCCCAATCTGACACAGCGTCTGTGGGATGATCCAGAACAATTCAGATCCATGGAGGCCCCATGGAGGCGCCAGCCCACAGGACCCAAATGATCTGCTGCAAATGTCCCGGTGCCAGACACTACAGGGGACCTGTGCAATATTAGGCAGGTCCCACAGGTACTGAATCAGATTGGGATCAGGGGAGTTTGGAGCCCAGGTTAACAGCTTTGGCTCTTTGTTGCAGCTTCACCGCGTCTAAGCTGGCAACATGTTTTTTCACTAACCCAATAACATAATGTATAACATCACAATCCATCAAAATATAATCATTTGTAAGATGTGCCTTTATTTTGAAAATCCCCCAGCACGTCTTTTTTCGCCTGAGTGGCACACCTCCAAACAAAATGCAAAAATGTTGCCTATATCCAAAGGCGTAGTATGTAACTATGATGCAGGAAGACTGTACTACCTTGCTTATTATTACTAAATAAAATTGTGGTTTGAGAGTCTAAATGGGGGTAAAGTTAACACAATATCCTGCCTTAAAGTACGCAAATATGAATTTAATGTTCTTTCAGTTTTCTCTTATATAGAATATGAAAATTTTAAAGCTCAATATCAGAATGTGGCACTTTATAGTGACAGGCCGTCTATTTTTATTACAAGAGGATTGTTTTTCATTTAAATGTCTGGTTGAGCTCAGGAATAAAAATGTCAAATGATATTTTAGTTGCTTTTTGTGATTTGATATGAATTGAAGTGATTGTGTTAAATCAGCAGATGATATCCTCTCATATTGATTGCTGGCTCCTGAATTGAAATCGTATCGTAGCAGACTTTGTGATATCGCCAAACATTGAATCGTTGTCCATGGAATCGATATAATATCGTATTGTGATCAAACTTGTGATTTACACCCCTCCTCACCCCTATTCACTCTTCATTCATTCAGTCAGTGGTTTTAATGTTGTGGCTGATTAGACTGTAATTGTGAACCCTACCTTTAATTCTAATGGTCCATGCAGGTTAACATTTGTGTAAGACAGATTTCTTTGAGAAGACACGTAGAGAAGAATAGGCACAGATACTTTGTAGTTGATCAACTCTTCATGAAGGCACTTTATTATTGGTACCAGGTCACATACAGTCTGCTCATGCAACCAGAAAGATCGATATATTATAAATAACAGAAGATCCATTGTTCTACACATAGGTCATGTCCCATATTCGAACTGTAGTCATAAAACATATCATATTATAATCATCCTATAGCGCTAACATGACCTCTGGTCATCATGTACTTTTGCTTATTGAATTAACCATTGTACAGAACATGGAGACTAATAAGAAAGTGCCAGTCAGTTATAAAATCATACTATCAATTTGCTACAGCATACAGTATAATATATTTGCACATCAGTGCTCGCTGTGTCACTATATTTTGTGTCAAGTCTGATATATCTTAGTCATAGTCATTGTCCATAAACTATTAAAAACAAATTAGTGTGCCATTTTTGACTCAGTCCTACACACACCATCCTGCTGCCTCTGCTCACTAGAGCACCAAATGTGGATTAATCCTTCACTGAAAATAGGCCCCAACAAATAGACGATTTCCTCCTATTTGTGTAATGTTTGTTAAAAACAGCAGTGGATATCTGTTTTAGAAAAGGTGTTAGTTTGGTCTTCTTTTGGGGCACATAATGGAGCTGTACAATTTGTCTGTGTGTGTGTGTTTCTCCATAGATAACCTGAACTTGGACTCCAGCCTCATCATGAATCCCAGTGACCTGCCTCTGCTCTCCCGTTGACCTTTCACCTCCTGTCAATTTCATACAAATGATGGACAAAACTATGAAAAAGGCTGTAATAAAATGGAACGATCCTTTGTGCCAGATGATCCTGACCCACCCACATTGGAGTAAATATAGCAGTACTGAGTATTGTGTGGGGTCATGCAATCAACCCTATCCCACTACTGTAAGACCTGTTGGCACCATTAGAAATGTGTTTTTACTGCAAGACATTTTCATTTTAGACCATTTCTCTCTTCTTCGTTGACATTAACTTTGTTTGAATGTCCAAAAAAGTTCTAAAATTTATAAGAAAAAAGATAGAGCAGCCAGGAAAACAACAGCAATACAGCAGAGAAACATTAGCTTTGTTGACAATATTGTATTTCATGTTCAAGTCAATCTTGGCACATTTTGAAAATATCTGTATTAACAGATGATAACACAAGGGTCGTTAGAGTTGTTATTAATTAAGGATATTTAGTACAACAAAGACATTCTGCAGAAATGCATAATTGGATCCAGTGTATCTTCAATATGAATTGTCTAAATGTCTTCATTCCTGTAAACTTGCCAGCAAAAGCGTATTGTGGTTAAAAGGACACAAAGTATCAGATCATTCACTCGATTCTTTACATACCAGTTAAGACTAGTGGCATAATTATCTAATTTTCTTGAGATAAAACATGTTTCTGTGGCGAGAGTACACATTTTGTAAGACAAGATATTAAAAACCTTAATAGAGAACAGGCCTTTTTTCACAGATTAAGAAATTAGTTAAGTGTTGTTGATTTAGAAACCCTCTGTCTGTACAAAGACAGTGTTGGAACAAAGTGTGTTACTACATCCTGTTTGGTCAGGGATTCGTCCTACAGCAAGATAATGAGCCAAAACATTAGAAGAACAGAACTAGATGGAGGGTTGACATGATGGGAAAGCAGGGACCAGACTTTAACACCCCATGGTGCTGGTTTGGGATGAACAGGACAGAAGGGTGAAAGTAAGGCAACCTACAAGTGCAACACATTTGTAGGAATTTCTGCAACAGTGTTGGGAGGAATTTTCCAAACAATGTTTCATTTCCATTGCAGAAAGAATGCCACAAGTGCATTCGGCTGCTGATTGAGTGAAGAATATGAAATTTAGGATTTAAGATTCATTTTTTTAATGTATTACTTATTGTCATATGCTTTAATTTCACAGAGACATTATGCTATGTAAATTTCAGTAACAGCTGGAAAAATGGAGATGTTCTAAAACGTTTAACCAGTAGTATAGCACATTCCTTTTTTGACACAGACCACAACTTGTGACAGAAATGTTACAAGTTGTGGTTTCAGTGGGAAGTATGTGCTAGATCTTTTTCTTGGCAAACGAGAAGTCTTGTTGTTGTTGATGCTACAGGGACGCTCTGGGCAGATGAATGAATTGTTGTTTGTGGGCTGTAGAGGTGTTGGAAAGTTTGGATAAAGCCCAACTGGTGGTTTCCCCATACAACCACATTTGATTCCATCTTTGCACAGACATGGAACTGATACCCATCAACTCAACAAGTAGGCCAGTAACATAAAATGTAATACTCTTCCTTTAAAAACAATATTTACTATCTGGAGATGACCTTTGAAAATATTATCAGCTTTACCACCAACATTTTTGGACTCATGTAACAGTGCAATAACCATAATGGTCATAAATGCTGGAAAATATTCACCTGATGAAGTATCATGACATCAATCCATCTATGCGAAAGTGAAGTCAAATGTAAGATCATTGTGGTTTTTATCCTACGACATTTCTGTTTGGAGGTCTAATAGCAATAACCCATATTTATACCAGACTTGCATATTAAATTAATTGTGGAAGTTGAAATGCCATGAAATGTTTTCTGTTTACATTTTATTTACAGACTGTTGGCTCTGGTTTTGCCTACTGTAGCATTTAACAGCTTTGTATATTTTCTGTTACTACAGAGAAATTTCATTCAAATTCAAAGCATGCTGTAGTGTTTTCTATTTTGCATATTTTTCCCTTTGAGGCAATCATTGGCTTCTATTAAATTCAGTACAACTTGCTCAAGTTTGGCTATCCATTTTTTCA
Organism: Lates japonicus; assembly: GCA_033238685.1. Taxonomy (NCBI): domain Eukaryota; kingdom Metazoa; phylum Chordata; class Actinopteri; family Centropomidae; genus Lates; species Lates japonicus. The sequence continues at coordinate 126,822 of BRZM01001522.1, forward strand.
AGTTATTAAAGTCAACTACAGTTAGACTTGATGAATCTGCATTGCACTGAATGCTGGATGATGATGCTGTTAAGTCAGGATATTTACGTATTCATAACCACACAGTAAAAAGTTACACTCAACCCATTCTGGTAAATATCTAAATCTTTTGCTGAAAAGATATTCTATACAGCTTCACGACAACTGTGCAGATCCCATCCACAGATGAAGACCTTGAGGTGTGGTAGAAAGCGCTAGTGAAGCTAGAAAGCAGACCTATTTCTAATATTTTTTATTTTTTTAAAAAGGTATGCATGTAAGATCTTATTGAATTTATTGAGATATTGATATTTTTCACTCAGATAGTATAGGTGGTTTGTGTTGTCACACTAGCATCGTCCTGCAGTGGACCACAGTATGTGTCTAACAGGATCTTTGGGGGGAGTCACTTGTGTTACACATGTTAAATCAACATGCTTTTTAATGAAAGTGATTTGGAAACTAATGATTCTTTATTCATATTATTGTCTGCTTATTTATCGAACTACATTTTCTACTGCTGGAGACCAAAATAACCTCAACACAATCATATTTTTCTACTTATTTTTAAATCAAGTGAAGTCATCTCCTCTTCATTGGTTCATTTTGGCTTTCCTTGCAAAATTCAATCTGCATTTTTTTTCTTTATGTGCAACTGTTCTTAATAACAAAGTTTGAGATGCATGCTTAGTTAGGAAGAATAATCCTTACATGAAATCAAGTGAAAGTGGCTTTGACAGCTGGCCACCAGAGGTTTTGTTTCACGCTCCTTAATTAGTTTAGTATAAAGACACAGACAGAACATTCAAACAGTAGACAGTTTGTTTTCCAAATACTGGCCTTTTATTACAGTTTAACAATCATTATCCAAATTGTCAACCTAATACCTGATGTTAAATAATTACTCTGTGCAAATATATAGTCATTGGATATAGGAAAAATAGAAAAGGTACAAATGCATAAATATATATTTAAAAATATATATTTATATGTTGTAGGAAGATGGAGAGGAGTGTATGTCTGACAGGAGCAGCACATATCATACTGGCAATGCAGCGAAAAATACCAGTAATGATGTGCTGCTACAGCCTCACACACACACACACACACACACACAATTGTCAATCCAAATCATTTTGATTTGTGTAAGGATAGATATAGTTTGACAGTCGGTCATGGTTTTAATTCAAAAGTCAAAAGGTCCACAAAAACTCTTACACTGAAAATGTTTATTATATGATACAAAACTCTCTCATGAAATTCATGTGTAAACTGTTCTCCATCATGTTTGACATGCAGCAATCCATTTCAACAAACTGCTCCATCTGTGGTAGCTTAAGGGTCTTTTCAGTGGAGCTGCAACGTATCTCAAGATTTAACATGGATAATTCATCTTCTAGGTGTTTTCATTTATTTTAGCTTAAAGGGGCTGTTTCTGTAGAAATATTACCAACAATGTGTTAATGAATTAAGTCTAACTGTAACTTTAGGTGCATCTCTAAAACCTTTACTGATGACTGAAGACAACTTCGTTTACAGCGACGGGCGTGGCAGTCAACTTTTTACAGGGTTTTGACACATCCACCTCCTGGGGAAAAAATATGTAGTGCAGGTTGTTAAACATTCTCTGCAAACACTCCTTCAGTGATTGCTGACACTTGGGGCCAGTATGATACTCAGTCATAATCAGGCTATTATAAAGCACTGGTACCTCTGCATCTGCACCAGACTTAGAGTAGTTACAACAGCACAGCTAGAACAGATAAACTGCAACTCAACACATTAAAACAAAATATACATAAACTTCTATTAGAATGACCAAGGACATTTTTGTTTATTTGATATCTGCAAACATTTCTTTGTAGTATAAAAATATATATCCTTTAGGATGAGCTTGATTATTTTCTTTTTAAAATGTGCACACAAATTAGTTCTATGTATTCTAAAATTAACAGCTAGCTCTTGAATAATTGCAGTTACTGTAACAGCAGGAACTGATACTACAGATTGTTGTATCAACTCTGCTCAGTTAGGGAAAAAGCACAGTATGTAAGCACCAGGTCAGCAGCTGTGTTTTTGGTCCTAAGATGCCTACAGATACTACATTTATTGTATTAACCATATTAACATCATTAGATTATCACAAATCTGTCCTTGTCCCCTCAACACTAAGTATTTTTATACCGTTGTGATGCTACATTGAACATCAGCTTTGACTAATACTACTAGTTAGCAGCTACACAGTTGTTCACTGACTATGCAGAGCTGATTTTGATTTTGGACAGAAATGCATGGACATGCTTTGCTCTAATATTTTAATAATGGATGTCATAGATTTACTTCATTTTTGTGTGTTAATAGGAGGTCAAGACCACAATGTAAGCAATTCAAGAACAGCGTGAGTGCAAATCATGTCATCAATAGGAAAAAAAATTATAACTTATCTCATATAATATAGACCTGTTAATGAAAGCACACATCCATTGCCATTTTGTAAAAGGCTGGTATGGAAATTTGATGGTGTGATAACTCACAACAATTATGTCCTAGAAGGGGTAATTAGTAAGTCGTGCCATCAGCACTCAGAAAATTTGTACTTTTAGGGGAAACTGAGTGATGTTAGCTAGTTAATTACATATTCGCACGTAGTGTCGATACATGCAAACTCTTGTAGCTGTTGCATACTTTCTGGCTTCAAGACAGCGCCACCTCTTGCAAGGCAACTTGCAAGTCAGTTTGACCTTCTTTCAAGTCGCCATTAAGGTGTCTCTCTTTTATATCTTAAAATATTCATTAGTGGCTCAGTGGTCACCTTGGATTCTGCTGCACCATGAAGGGCAGTAGCTGAACAGAGCTGACTACCTAGAAACCAAGAGGGAGGGGCCATGTTGAAACTGGTAACCAGCTTCCATTCTATACCTGATCAATGGCATTATTAGCTGATTTGAAGTTTTCAATCAATGCTTCCATTTATTGAGTCATCTTGCACAGGATTTCCAAGCATCAGTAATTTTTTCATTGTACCATATGAGCCCTTAGTGGCTCAGTAATTGAAATTCTGCTGAATACATGGCCAGAAATATGGAATCGAAACTTACAAATTACAGCTCGTCGAACTTGACTGTGTCCATTTGTTAACACTCATCAGTGCCATTAATAGTTCAGAAAATGAGATATTAGCTTATGGGGGTGGTGGTGGTAGAACCATTAAAATAAACACACTCTCAACTGTTCCCCCATTTATAATGAATGTTAGCTCGGAGGAAACAACTTCCTAGTTGCTTTTATGAAGGTAGTGCGGCGGTAGAAGCAGCTTAGTTGAACAGTACTAACCGTCACCACCACCCACTGTCGTGAATTCTAAGAGAGTTCTTGCCTACAGGGCACAACAGGTTATTAATGATGGCGTTAAAAAAGATATGCCGAAGCACGGTTCGTTGTTAGTTGTTTTGTTGTTGTTGTTTTTTTTTTACAATATATGAGGAAAAAATGCCCACCTTTTTTGTATTCTCATTTTTCAACCGCCTTGATGCTAACGGTAATTGCGGTTCTAGCATTTGATTGTTCTACATAAAGACACTAATTTAAAAGAACATTCCTGTAAGTGAGAACTGGTGGGATGATCTCGATCCCACAGAAAGAAAACTGAGACTAACAGTGACAGGTTATCACAGTTACAGAACAGTGTGGTAAGGTTAAAGCAGCTGACCTGGCTCAAGTTAACACACTGACTGATGCAGGGCTGATAACACACACCAACAGCACACACACCATCAGAATTTGTGATTGCATTGGTATTGGCATATCAGCAAATACTCGATTTTGCTGAGAATTGCCTTGGCCAGTTTTTGCCAAAAGAAACCACACTTCACAGAGAATTAGAACGGAAGAAAAAACCGTAAGAGTTTCACCATGTGCTGATGACATAAGTGATGCAGATAGAGGCTTCTCAGCCAATACAGAAACATCAAGACACAACCCACACAGACAGATGGCCACTCCTGACCTTTACAGAAGAACAATGAGCTATTTGGCAGTCACAGGTGTATATGTCATGTGACTACAGCCCCAGCACATTGCTGGGAATCCTGGCTCACAGGCACATACGATTTGGAGGATTCAGCATATATCTAAAACATGATGCTGGCTAGAGCTAATCGGATACACTTGACACCATCCATTTGTGGATTACCTAAACTGCACACACCCACAGGACAACACATCAGCCTGTGGAAATACATTTATATAATAATCATATCAGATACAGATTTTAACTTTTTTCTTTTTTCACAAATTTTCCCATGTTCATTTAGATACCTATCACTAATTGTATAATTTACACAAACATACCTTAATATCTTTGTGAATGTATGCACAATAGCCACATATTGCTTAAAATAGATTTACATTACATTTGCAACATTCAACAAATGATAGAATTAATCAAATTATTCAAAAAGATGATCAACTAGTTGATCACGTAGTTTTGAAATGTTCTGTATTATTTGTAAAGGAAACAAATGGTTGCGGAGTGGCCAAAATGAGGAAGAGAAAAATAGGCATCAAAGTAAAGTGTCAATGAGAAATATTATTTGTTTTCTATAATTATGAGAAATACAATACAATTCAAATTATTATTACAACTGTAATATTTAAGACAACCGCTTCTATTACGGGCAAGAAATATACAATATGCTTCTCATTTTTTCTATGTCAAAATTCCTGTTATGTTACTTCAAAGATACAACTATTTACACCAAAACACAACAAACTACTTAAGGTCTGTGTTAATTCAGAGATTTGTCCCAAACACATTATTTATGTTAGAAAATAGCCTTGGAAACATGTGGAAAAGAATGTAAATCCATAAGACATTGTATTTGTGTGAGCTTGACCGCTTCACAGTTTTTCATCATTTAATTTTAGACTATATAGTCTGAACGTGGCTCACGGGCTGCATCGCCACCACTGTTACAAACCCTGTCTCTAGTATACTGTAATCATTACAAATATTAACACTACTAGCATCTGCGTTTCTCCTGCTCAACCGTACGTTATTATAAGTCGATAATAGCTGTGCCGCTGCCCTCAGATGCATCTTTCCCTGGATGCCAGAGTTTGCACCAACCCGGTCGATGCCCTTATTTAAACTTAAGGTAAGAGGAGGTGGATAAATTGTAAGAGCCACACTGGTTGAGTATTGACACCCTGCCTTTTCAGCACTATTTCACCCGTTAGTTTTGCTAAACTTTCATCGAGACAACGGGAATCACAGATAATCACCTTTACAATGAGGCCGAACTGGCTATCTTCCTGCCCTTAACTCTCTGTACTGCCAACACGGTTTCACCGCCTCTCTCTCTCTCTCTAATGTATGTGTCCCCTGAAGACGAGGCCCAAACTGGTTAGGAGAAGCACACTTGTTGGGTTGTTAATAATTATTACTAAAGTAGTTTATACAGTGTGATATAA
>BRZM01001522.1:132411-167135 GCA_033238685.1 Lates japonicus
ATGATGCTGGTTGCATATTCAGGTTCGCCAAAGTAATCAAACAATGTAGAAGTGTGGTTCAGGCATGAGCAGAAGCTGATGCCGGTCAATGGGTGGCATGTGCGTGCATTGTAGTTATCCTGAAATCCATCAAAATCTCATGGCTGTGGGGCAGTCAAAGGTAGCTAAAAAGAGTGTCATGGTGTAGTATAATTTAAGCATAAAGAAGGTATTCGCGTCGCAAGCCATGATTCAAGCTGTCAAAGAGGCGGGCGAGGCTTTATAAAATCTCGAAAAATGTGATATGATATGATCAAAACTGTCATGAGTATAATTAAAGGGCTTCACAGAAGCTAATCAGTGGCTATCAGTGGTAAAAACTGTATAGTGTCGTGGGCTGAAACATCCAGTATGTGAGCAGGTGTGGGTGAGGCATAGAGGTGGTATAATGAGTTTAAAACTATTCGAAACATTATGTAATGGAGACTGGCGTGTGATGTGATCAAAGGCTATCTTGATAGCAGGCTTTAAAAACTATCAGAAAGTATATGAGTAGTGTGATGTCTGTCCATCAAAATGTCACTATGAGCCACAGGCCTCAAAAATAAAGTGTGTTATTGCCGGTATCAAAACTATTAGCCTCGTGGGTTCGAAAAATATATAATTATAGTGTAAAACAAAAATATGAAAATATATATATGATAATTAAAAAACGTAAATGTCATCATAATATAGTTATAAAAAACTGTCAAAAGTATGTATGTGCTCATTTGACAAGCTTGTGTAGAAAAACATCAAATGTCATGGTATAACGAACTTCAAAAATTTCCTTGATATTAAGCTAAAAATATGAGTATAATGGGTTTAAAACTGTCAAACTGTAGTATAGTGGGACAAAACTAATGAAAATGTAATCATGTGATAGCTTCAGCCAGAAATGTGCGTATGGTGTCAAAGCTGTCACAGTATAGGGTTTCAAAAATGTTAAAAATATGTGACATAACAAGGGCTGGTATGTAGTATGATATAGTGTCAAGATTAAAAAATTTCACTTAGTATAGTATGTCAAGCCTCTTGAGCGCCAAACCAGGGCTAAAAAGAGTATCACAGTATAGTGTGGGTGTCAGACACTATCAAATATCATGTTGAGTTTAAAATATGATAAGGCTGGCTATAAAAGATATATAGTGGTGTCAAAACTATCATCCTTAAATATATACTCAAGGCTAAAAATGTAGTATAGTATAGTGTCAAGGTGAAAAATTTTAACGTATAAATATGTCTAAAATTGTTAATGGGCTTCTAAAATAATCAATCATCATGATATAGTATGATTAACAAAGCTATCAAATAATGGTTTCAAGCTGAAAATTCGTATATTCAGTAAATAAGCAGTATTGAGGCTGAAATATGTGATATAACAAGGCTTCGAAGAATGTCAATATAGATAATAATAAATTCAAAGGCAGGACGTTCACTGCGATATAGTGTATAAAACTGTCATAGTAAAGAACTGAAACTAAGGTATCATAGTATAGTATGGATGTCGAAACATCAAAAGTGTTCATGATGTATTTTGGGTTCAAGAGCATGTATAGACTTCAAAATGTCACGTGATTATAGTGAGCTGAAACTATTCAAAGTGGCAGTGGTGGGGTTTCAAAACTGTCAAAGATGTGATATGATGGGCTAAGTATAAAGATATGTGTGTGGTAGGGTTTCAAAAAAGTATCACGATTATAAGGCTAAAAACTATTCGAAATCTTCGACGGTTTCAAAAAGTATAGATAAATGGGAAGCTAAAAACGTGAAAATAATAAGCGGCGCGGTGTGTCAAAACACAGCATCAAAATGTGGCTGGTGTGAGTAGCTGGTCAAAATGTTAAATATAGTATGGCATCAAAATCTCTTGACCATCAACCTAGAAAATCATGAAGTATAGTGGTTTCAAAATATCACTTGTGTAATGTCAAAACTATGTGGAAATGTGGGTTTCAAGCATAAAAGATATTCTTCGATATAATTGTGAAAATAAAAAACATAAGAAATATAAATAGTATAATATGGTGTCAAAACAATAAAATGTCATAGTATAGTAAGGTTTCGAAAATCTCATAATTATATATTATGGTGTCAAAGTATGTAATATAATTTGTTAATAAAAATGGAAAATTTCATGATATAAATAAAGCGTCTGTAAGTCGTCAAACTGAAATTCCTCAGAAAGTGTGACATGGTACAGACAAAACTGTCATAATATTAATTTAAAACTATAGAAAGTATCAATGTGATCAAAACATAAAATCATATAAACGAGCTAAAAGTATATGATAATTATCAAAATTGAAAAATTTCATGACTGATATTATCTTGTATCTTAATGTCGGTAAAATGTAATATGAACCATTCATGGAAAAAATTCTTAGTATAATATCCTTCAAAGCATCCTCATGTAAATGGCTTTCAAAAGCATCTGAAATATAAATATAATTAGTTATTAAACATCAAAAATCATCTATATACAATATAATGAACTAAAACTATGTCTTAGTATGATATACGATCAAGCTATCAAAAACTATATTATTAGTAGTTTAAAACTAATAATGTCTGTTGTGGTCTCAAAATATGATATAGTATAATTCAGCTCATGACTCGTCAAAACTAAACTTCTCATCTCCTTGATAGTGGTTCAAAACTGTCTTATTTAGTAAGGTTTCAGTATAAAATCTCATGAAATATAGTATAAAACTATAAATCTCACTTGATGTAATAGACTAAAAGTTTCATATTATAGTATGTCCAAGCGTAAATGTGTTCAAAACAATCAAATATTAGTATGATGTGAGTTCAAAACCATCTTATTCCGGGCTAAAGTGTGATTTTCAGTGGAACAAAAGTATGTAGCCTTCAGACTGAAACTGTCAAAATGTGATGGTTTAAAAAATGTGCGGTATAGTGAGCTTACATCAAGTAATGTGAGTATGGTGGTTTTAGTATTATGATAATAATAAAACAAAGTCTTATTGTGCGTCTAAAAAACTGTCAAGAAAATCTCTTGACCTGGTGAAAACTAAAACATAATCTATGACATATAAATAAAAATGTCTTAAAAATATAATTAAAACAAAACATCAATATCGTGAGGTTTCAAACTATCTCATAATATAATGGTTCAAAACATCAAAAATAATATAATGTATTGTGATTATCAAAACTATCAAGAAAGTAATAAATATGAAGCTTCGAAGTTTATATCAAAAATATGATAAAATAAACTGTCAATATCTATATATCATTGTGGTTAAGGCATCTTAATTACGTAGACTGGTAATACTGGGTGCAGTGAATAAAGACATCAAAAATCATGATATGGTGAGAACTCGTGTGGCTAATGTTGCTATGATGGTTCAAACCCTGTCAAAATGTCTTGATATGGTGTGGATTGATAAAGGCACAAAATAGGAAAATGGCTAATAGATAGCAAACAAGACTAAAAAGGTTTAACAGTATGAACTCAAAATAAATGCGGTATGGCCAAGGGTTTAAGGCATAAAAATTGTGGGCATAAATGAGCTAATTATAGTATAGTATAGACCATCAAAAACATCATGGTGCAGTAGGGTTTGGTATTAAGTAGTATGATAGCCAGATTCAAAACTGCCTCAAAAATGTCGTGCCGGCAGGCTTCTGAGCTTGTCAGGAGATGTCATGAGTATGGTGGCGAACCAAAGGCATGTCAGGAAAATGTCACAGTGTAGCAGTAGGAGCCAAAGAGAATATCAAAAGGTGTCATGGCATAGTGTTCGTCAAAACTCTCTGTGCCGTCAGAAACTGTCAGAAAATATACAGTATGATAAAGGAGCTTCAGTAACCAAAAAAGTGTGTATAGTATAGCGTCGGGCATCAGAAATGTGCGATGTCGGAGCACAAGAGAGCTAGTGAGCATCTCATGACAGCGGGCTTCAGGCCAAAAGATGTTAAGTGTGAGCCCAAAGATCGTAAAGTGTCTGTGGTGTGAGATGGATTAATCCAAAAGAGCCTGTCATGGTATATTGGACTAAAGTGTCAAGGTGTCATGAGTGTGTGTAGCAGGCGGTCAGGAGGCATGGAAGATAATAGAGGTGTGGTGTGGTTGTGGGAGAGATGTCCTGGGTATGGTGTGGTTGTCTGGGCCCGGAAAATCATGTGGTGTGCTAAGACTGAGGAGCTGTGGTGGTAGGGCTTCAAAGGCTGTCAAGGAAGCACATCAAAGTGTCATGGTATCAAGTGTGAGTTGTCAAGGCACAATGTCAGAAGATGTCACAGGAATTATGGGTGGGAGACTGAAGATATGAGGTGCCAGCGTATCGTGTGGGTCAGGCTGTGGGAAGATGCCATGGTGAGTATGGTTAATGTTAAAACATGTCATGGAGTATAAGTGGGGCTGAGGAGTATGTGGTGTGATAAGACTAAAGTATGTGAGTGTGGTGTGGTCACAAAAAAATCATCATAATTTGGTGTGGATAAAGTATAATTATCAAATCAAGACTGAGGTGTCAAAGGTGTCATGGTATGGTGTGGTCAGGCGTGGAGAATGTGCAGGTGTAGTTATGGTTGTCTAGAGCTGGAAAGATGTGGCGGCTGCTAAGATTTTAGAGGCCGTGAGGCTTTGTCATAATTATGTGTCGGGGCTGAGGTGTCAAAGGGATTAATCGCTGGTATGGTGTGGAAATTATAGGTGTGTGGTGTAATGGGGCTGAGAATGTCATGGTGTGGTGTGAGTAGTGCATCAAAAGTCATGGTATGGTGTGGTTAATCAAGGTGCCGAAAACTCTCAGTCATCCATTGAGGCATAATGGAAGCTAGGGTACAAAATGTCATAATTATGGTGGAGGCTAAAGTATAAAAGGTATCATGAGCATAATTGTGGTGTCAAAAGGCATCAGGAAGTGTCCATGGTGATACAGTGATCAGGCCCATCAGGAAGATATACGATGTAATTATGGTGTCTAAAGCTAGAAAAATCTCCACTGGTGTCACTAAAGGCTCAAAGCGTCAAAAACTGTCGCGTTATAATGGAAGCTAAAATGTTAAAAGTGTCATGGTATGATAGACTTAAAGTCTCAAAAGTGTAGGTATGGAGATGGTCAAAAGACATCATGGTGTGACAGACTGAGGTCAAGGTGTCATGTGGTATGCTGTGGTGATCAAAGAGCTGTCGGAGATATCACAGGCAATTGTGGATTGTCAGGAAGATGTCATGGTGTGGTGGGAGCTGAGAGCTGATCATGGTGTAGTGGGGCACAAAGATGTCAAAAGGGGTAGTCATGAACATGGTGTGGGCGTCAAAGGGCTGTCATGGTGTAATTGGGCGTTCAGGCGCAATGGAGATCACACACCACAGACAGGAGCTGAGGGTGTGAGGGGTGTGAGTGTGGTGTGGGTGAGACTGGAAAGTCTCCACGTGGTGATTTCAAGGCATAAAACTGTCATGGTGCGTGGAGCTAGGAAATCTCCAAAGGTTATCATGGTATGATGAACTAAAATGTCAAAGATATGTAATTATGGGGATTATTAAGGCACATCATGATATAATAGGAGGCTAAAAGATGTCAAAAGGTGTCATGAAAAGTGTCATTGGCGGCGTCAAAAGGCTATCAGAAAATCTAGGTATGAGTTGATAGTGTACGTGCATGGGTGACCTAAACTGAAGAATATCATAGTGTATAAAGGCTGGGCGTCATGTAGTTATAATAGGAGCTGAGCTATCAAAAGAACATATCAAAAGAATGTGGGCGCTAGTTATGGATTGTCACAGAACTGTGAGAGAATGTCCGTGTGAGCTAAAAATCTCCGAGGGTCGTGGCAGGCTGGTGTGATCAGGCATGGAAGGTATGTGAGCAGTATGTGGTGCCAGGCATGTAGTATGAGTGGGCTAGTCATGTGTGGTATGTGAGGCTTCAAAAGTGTGTGGTGGTGTGGGAGTCAAAAGGCCTCATGAGTATAAGTATGGTGTCAAAACTCATATAATTAAGGCTTTAAAATGTCAAAAGGGGTGTCATAGTAGTCAAAGAGCTATTCAGAAAATGTCGGAGGTATAGTGGTGTCCGACTGAAGAAAGATACCATGATGTACAGAACCCAAAAACTATCAAAACATCCATGGTATAATGAGGCTGAAATGTCAAGGGTGTCATAGTATGAGTATGGTCTCTCTGATAATGAGGGCTGAAAGAATATATGTGTAAAATCAAAAAATCAAAGTAACGGTAGCAGTGTAATTTGTCAAAAGTATCAAAACTCTCAGAAGGTATCGATGACATGAACTCAAGATATCAAAAATGTCAGCATAGTGTAATGGGCTACAAAGATGTCAAAAAGGAGTATGTAGTGTGGGTATGGTTGATGAGTATATCATGGGCATGGGCGCTGGTTGTCAAAAGGTATCATGAGCATAATGAGCTAAAGATGTCAGGCATATATGGATGGTTAGTAAAGGCACTAAAAACTGTGTCATAATTATGGGCGATCAAAAATCTTGATATGAGTGTGGTTGATAAAAGAGTGTCAGGCGCCAAAAGGTGTGTGGGCGGGATGGGGTGTCAAGGCATACAGAAAGTGCAGTGCAGTGTTTCAGGCATGAAGCTAATGGAATGTCATGAGTATGGAATGGGTATAAAAACGCTGTCAGAGAAAGTGTCACAGTAGCTAGGGCTAAGACTGTCAAAACTGTCATGGTATAATAGGGCTTAAAAATGTCTTAAAGGTGTCCATGTAGTATAATTATGGCGTGAAAACTGTCTGAGAAAATGTCACAGTATGAGTATGGTGTCAGAAGGCCATATATAGTGTCGTCTGGAGCTAAAAAATGTCATGCTGATGGAACTTCAAAATGTCAGAAATCATGGTATAGTATGGGCGATCAAAACTGTCCTCATGAGTATATTAAAGACTAAAAATGTCATGGCATGTAGTGTGGGCGTCAAACTGTCAGAGAATGCAGTGTGGTGTGGTGGGTGTCTCTAAGCTGACATCCTTAGTGTGCCTGGGCTAAAACTGTCAAAAGGCTTGTGTCGAAAATATCATGAGGCACTGGTGTGGTCAAAAAATGTCAAAAGAGCTGTCATAGTATAATAAGGCTGAGCAAAACTGTCAAAAGACTACTGAGTGTGGGCTGAGGCATCAAAGGCATGTGAGTATAGTAAGGCACCAAAAAATGTCAGGTATCATAGTATAATGGGGCTGAAAATGTCAAAAGTATCGCGATGTGGGATGGTCCAAAAGGCTGTCATAGTATAGGATGGTGTCAGGCGCAGAAATGTATGAGCTAAAGGCTGGTCAAAAACTATCAGAAGATATCACAAGGTAAAATCAAGGCTTCAAAAAATGTCAAGGGTGTCACTTGAGTATAGAGTAAGTAAAGGCAATAGGAAATGTCATAAATTATGGAATGGTGTCAAAAATGTCAAAACTCTCAGAAAATGTCAATGGTATAATAAAGGCCAAAAATGTCAGTATATGGGTGAAACTATCCAAAACTGTCATAGTGTGGTGTCAAAATGTCAAAAACTGTCATGAGCGCAGAATGGTGTCGAGGCTTTTGAAAATGTCACGGCGGTGTGATATAGGCTGAAACTATCAAAAATGTCAAGGCACTCATAGTGCCGAGGTGGTGGCGAAGCACTAGAAATGTCCGTATAATATGGGCGTCAGCGCAGAGAAAATGTAAGTGTCACCGGGCTTCTAAAATAAAACATCATAGTAGAATGGTGGCGCAGAAAATGTCATAGTATAGCGTCAAAAACTGTCAAGAAATGTCAGAGAATAGTATGTCTTAAAGAAAAATTTCATTTACTTATCAATTTCCGTGATTAATACGTGTTCTTGTCTCTGCAGAAAGAGAAGACAGCAGCAGCTGAAGACCTGAAGTGGATGAAAGAAAACAAAAGTGTTACGAAGCTGTTTATTGGATAAAAGACCTCCACCATCTAACTGCTGTAAACAGTGTTGGTTTCCTGTTCTTCAAATAAAAACACTTTGTGTTTCTCTACCATCTCTAATGTAGTCATGGGCACATTTTCCAAAGACTAATGTCTTTATCAAAACTTGTGAGAACATTCAACTGATACAACTATTTAATTAATAATTGCATCACAAGCAGATAAATGATCACAAAGATGCTTAGTATGTTTATCTTTGGAAAATGTGCTCATAAGTACATTAATCCTAACCAGCTCTAACAAGTGTTTCCTTGTGGTCAAATGTCTGTCATTATCTTTGCTGTGATTTGTTAAATGTTGTCTGGAATAAAATCATTAAAAGTGCCTTCCTAAACTTTTGAGTTGCATTTCTCTATTTTATTGATGTTATACAAATGTTATACATTATTTTAAGAAACATGTAATTATTCTCATGTCTACATTTTTTAGACCTTTTTTTTTAAATCAGTTTCATATGTATGTTTTAGTTTTAAATATATTTTTAAAGGCTTTATACTTTTTTTGACTTACTGTTTAAGGTTTTGTACTTAACTCTTTATGGGTTTGATACTTACTGTTTAGACATTTTCTTTAAGGTTTTAAATGTATTTTTTACAGGTTTCATGTTTAAAGGTTGCATATTAAAAGGTTTTAACCCTTTTTATCAAACCTGTCTTATGAGGTTTTCTAAATGCTTTATCCTTATCTTTTAGATCTATTCCTTTAAGGTTTAGCATGCATATTAAATGATTTTATACTTAATTTTTAGACTTGTTTATTTAAGGTTTTAAATGTATTTCTAAAGGTTTTATATTCATTTTTACACATAATTTTAAGAGTTTTATATTTAATTTTTATATGTTTCATACTTAGTTTTGAAGGTTTTATACTTAATATTTTAAGGTTTTCAATTTATTTATTACAAGTTTTAAACTCATTTTTTAAAACCTATATTAAAAGGGTTTCTATTCTATTCTAAACTAAGGTTTTATATTGTCCACATTGTTGAAAAATATGAATTAATACTAACTAAAACTGATAAGTTACAGCAGCTTTAATTTGTTCCAGACAAGAGGCTTTAAAGTGTCAAACTACAGCTGAGATAATGACAGAGTCAGACTGAAAAGAATAAACTACCACTGACCTTCTGGAAATGTCTTCACGTCTGTCTCTTCTCTGTCTGATTAAATGGTCCAAGTTTGAATCCTGTGGAGAAAAACACAACAAACAATATAAAGGTGACTTTTAACAATTCAAAATAAAAGCACAGAGTGCTTCTAGGTATTGAACTTCAAACTGTCAAAAGATAGAGATGTAAAAGACACTAAATCTACAAAGAAACCAGAGTGTGGACTAACTGGTTCTGGACTAAACAGAACTAGTCGAGTTAAATTTGCTTTCTACACAAAAACGAAAAGAAGCTGCTCTGACTGGAGAACTGACTGCACCAGCTCCTGATATTCACACAACAGCAGTGGATGGAAATGTTTGTTTCTCCAAAGACAGTTAAAATTTGAACTAAATTTGGTTGATAGAAGCAAAATGACAGAGTTTCTGAATTGAATATAATTTTCACATTTTTATGATTTACTGCACTAATGAGAGAGAGAGGGAGAGACACAGGGAGAAAGAGAGAACTGAAGACGGAAGCACAAGGGACATCGTCGTCAGTCATATTTATTTACGCTAAAATCTCATTTGACCTCACGAGATTTGGAGTTGTGAGATTTTGAACATCTTTTAGTGTGTGCCAGGCTTAAGAGAGAGAGGGAGAGAGAGGGAGAAGGAGCAAGAGCGAGGGACAGGGAGAGAGAGAAAGAAGGAGACAGAGAGCTGATATTTAAATTGTTCATTTTCTTTGAACTGTACATTCATGAACTATGTAAATAAACTTTAATAATGAGTGAAGTCTTTTTGTGACAAATCACACTGTTCAGACTTCAGATAAGTTACTGAAGATATATCATTTAATGTCAGTGCTCTGTGTTGGACAGTCGATGTAAAGCTGTTACCTGGAGGCCTCAGTCCTGGTCTCAAAGAACTTCTTCATGGTACGAAGACTCTGTGATCATGGACGAAGTGGTGACACCTGGAGGAAATAAAAAGAGAAACAAAGAAAAAAATGCTCAATACACTACGACCTATTCCTCATCAACATTTTAACCATGAAAACACAGATAAATATTCAACATTACAGCTGAACCAGATTTTCCAAACAATAGAGGAGTGTCTCAGAAAATGGGCTGTTTACTGTCACATGTGACAAGAAAAAGCATCTTTAAGAATCAATAACAATAAATATTTGGGAAAAATTAAGTTAAATTATTATCTTAAATCTTAAATTCTATATCTAAATCTATATTATTTGTCTGTCAACTAATCACTGGAGGAATCATGTATATTACTGTGAACTGTATAATAAAAACATTTTTGAGAGAAGGGTTTTAACTTGTGTATTTTTAATGATACTTCAGTCCACAGGGAGAAAATTAACTTAACTATTTTGCATTTTTAAGGCTATTATATCTAGTTCTATTTTCTGGCAATTTATAAACTTGACTAATCAGTTATTATCATAATCAATACTAAACCCATTAAATACCAAGGATTTAAACAATAACACTGTTACTCGCATTAATAATTCAGCTCATCAACACATTTTTTTCAGACTGGGTAAATCTTTAGGACACATACCTGTTTGTTTTGTAAGGTGAGAGCTGGTGTTTCTGTCCAGGCTGCAGCAGCTGAACCAGTAAACCTGGAAAACACAAGTACAACAAACAAATAACCTCATTAATAAAGAATAGTTCACCTCCAAAACCTGAGCAGTGTAGAAGAATACAACACTGAAAACTAAACACTACAACCTTGACAATCACACTCTGAGTGTTGAGGTGAATAAATTAATTCTGTTACTAGAATACAGTGGTGGAAAAAAGTTTTCGGACACCCTAAAAAATTTGACACAATCTCAAATATTATCATGAAATATTTGGAGAAAAATCTTTTTTGTGTTTCAAAAGGTGTGGCTGCATTAGACAGACACAAACAAATACAAATGATATTTTTTTGTTTATTGTTTACAAGAAAAACTAACAAAACTAAATTCTTGACAGTTTCAATGTCAGTTCTCAACATTGTCGGTATCAAAGTCAACAAATAACAGAGAATGTGTTCAAAACTGAACAAAAAATAAATAAACCATCACATCATCAAATTCATATTTAGTAGCCATTAGCACGCAGTAGAGCTCTAATCCTGGCTGCCATGTTCCCCACAAGCCTTTCACACTGTTGAGGGGTAATCTTGTCCCATTCTTCTTCAATTACTGCTTTTAATTGTTCTAAACTTTACGCTTTGAAGCAGACCTTTTGATAATCCACCACAGATTTTCAATGGGGCTCATGTCCACTCTAAGACCTGGATACAGTGCTCCTGCAGCCAAGTTCTACTGGATGTGTGGTAAGGGGCATTATCTTGTTGGAAACATCCAGTTTTGACCTCAACGGAACAGGTGCAGAAGGGAGCATGTGGGTTTCGAGAATTGCACAATACTTGCCAGAGTTCAATGTGCCATCACAGACAGTGAGATGACCAACACCAGCAGCACTCATGCATCCCCAAACCATGATACTGCCTCCACCATGCTTGACAGTAGGTACTGTACATGCTGGAGATAATGCTTCGCCTGGCCTTCTGCGTACCCTCACATTATCAGGGAGGAGGATAAAGCTGGAAACTGGACTCATCTGACCACAGAATCTTCTTCCAGTTCCTGGCTGTCCAGTTCTTGTGTGCTTGGGCCCAACAACGCCGGGCTAACCTCTGTCTCTCATTGATCAGGGGCTTCTTGACAGCCTCGTAGGACCTTAAGCCATGATCTAAAAGTGGGCCACGTACAGTGCGGGTGAAACACTGGACACCAGTTCAGTTTGACCGCTGCTGCTGAAGCTCCTGTGATGTCATTTGGCGGTTTTCCCTGCACATGCGGATCAGGATGTGGTCATTTCTTGCTGAAGAAACCCTTGGACGCCCAGATCTTGGTTTGTCTTCCAAGCTGTTGGTTCGTCTGTATTTCTGCAGAGTGTATCCAACTGCTGAAGGACTGTATCTGCACTTCCTGGCTATCTGGCGGCAGCTGTACCCTTCCTGGCTGAGAATCTGTATCTTCAGGTGTGTTTCCTGCGTTAGGTTCCTTGTTTTAGCCATTTTTGTCTCTGAAGAACTTTCAAATGTGCTGGCTTTATGTAGACACGAAGCACGGCAACAAAAATTGTGTCTTTTTAAAAAGCACAGCCTTCATTAGTGGATCACTGGTGCCAAAATGATCCAATACTCAGCATTTCTTATTTATTTTTATGGAACTATGGAATTTTTAAGTTTTTAATGGCTTTTTTAGGATTTGTTTAGTATTTTGGCCGTGACTGTACTAAAAGAAATTGCACTTGAAGACCTAAGAGTGATTCTTAATGCATGGCTTCATGGGTGTCCAGAAACTTTTTCCACCAGTGTATGACTTCATTGATTCCTATATAAGCAGTTAAAATCGCTTTTTATAATCATTCACGGTAATCTCAGCTCATACACAGACCTATTCTTGAGGCTTTAAACTTGTGAAAGAGCACAGAGTTAAAATCTAGCTTGCAAGTTTGTATTTAACACAAAACTGAGTTCAATAAAGTCTCAAGTCACCACAAAGAAATATCTAATCAATAACATATACAAGAGGGGATCAATGGATGGCTCTGGACAGATTACTACCACAAAGCTACAAAGACACACAAAATGACAAAGTCGCAAAATGATCACAATGAGATAACTGCCACACTAAAACACAAAACAACCTGGAAAACTACCAAGAAACAATACGATGCAAAACAACCACAAAGAAAATGGCGATAAGTAGATGTAAAACAGCCAGCTAGAGACTAAAACGATGCAATACTACTACAAATGATATCGACATGATAATCCACCATAAACTGACTTTAAATTAATGGAGCACACAATATTACAAAAGAAGCAGAAATGTCTCAAAGTAATTGTAAAGAGATGCAAACGGAGGTAAACAGACAGACTATTAAATAGCACACCTCCACAACTTATGTCAGGGACGCTTTAAAGCAGAAACACAAACATCTTTAACCAATCGGTGAATAGAAACGAATGCATAAAAAGGGAAAAGCCCCAACATTACGATAAAACGAAACGCTAATTTAACACTGATGCTAATGCTAACGCCGCCACTAATGCTGATCTCGCTTAATGCACGCGATATAAACGCCTGAAATGGAATTAAAATATATCAATACAAGGCGTTAATACTACGCTTAACGCCTCAGATAACGCTAACGCTAATTGCTAACGCTAGCCACTAACTGTTTGCCTTACCTTCGCGCCACAGGTGCGTTGAGCGTTCAGTCTCACCTCGCGGTTTGACCTCCTCGATAACAGCGTTTTCTCATTGTGCGGCAAACAGAAGTACTCTAACTTGGCTTAAATACGTTTTCCGACTCCTGTCTCCGCCCCTCTCTGTGCTCTCCCAAGATCGCGTGGGCTAATGACGACTCTGCGTGAGCTTTCAACATTGGCAGAATAACGCTGATTGGCCGTCGATTCTGGTCGAAAAATACATCCACCGTAAAAAACGGAGAGAGGCCTTATGTATTATAAGATATGTGGTACAGCCATTCGCCAGACGGAGCATCAGTGCACGAAATCACAAAATAGACTTTTACAATGGTACTATGGGAAAATGCTTTTGGGCCGGAGGATTTTTTCACAGTACTACCTAGTGGCTACTGAAAAAAATTTGCAAGGCTGAGCGGCAAAGCAGCAATTATCCAGCTCTCATAATACATCCATGTTGCTACTATGCAATGAACTAACATTTGAACTGGACACTGGTGTCAGATATATAACACAGGGCAAGCAGGTACAACATCACCTTTGATAAAAGTTTGAGAAAAGCCTTTGTTTTTTTAAACAAGACTAATCACTTTTGTAAATATTGGCTAGGGTCTTACTGTTAAGTCTACGTTTGAGAATTAGGCTCATCTCAAATGGGAAAACTGTACATTATGGTGTTAATTGTGAAAACCTGATGAGGGATCTTTATGATATTTTATTCTTCAGTTTTCTCCCTGACAGATTGCCACTTATCGTGGTCAGGAGGTTCATGTAGCTCAGTGACTCTAGGAGTTATTCCACAGAAGCTTAGTCTTCAGGTGACACCCAAGCTGGACAGGTCAGAGGGTTGAGGCCTGACAAAGTGCAATCCACTTCTCCAGGTTGGCGGTTGGATACATAGCTAATAACCCAATTCCATGGAGAAAATACATCATAGGCAAAAATGTCT
Organism: Lates japonicus; assembly: GCA_033238685.1. NCBI lineage: Eukaryota > Metazoa > Chordata > Actinopteri > Centropomidae > Lates > Lates japonicus. The sequence continues at coordinate 146,709 of BRZM01001522.1, forward strand.
CCACAAAATGTGTGTAAAATACTCCCCCAGAAATATTGTTGCTGTAGAATGATGTGCACTCACGATGCCCCTTCCACATTTCTGACTGCCCCTCATATATGTTTCTAGAACCTGGATTACCATTACAGTTATTTTACTGTATTATTAATAATAACACAAATTAAAGAAAAGTGTTTCTTTTTGTTGAAGTCAGAAAAACTTTCTTTCTATCTCATAATCAGGTGATGGTGATAAATCATAGAGATAAATGATTGGATGAAAATTAAAAGTAAATGCAACAAAATCATAAACCAAGAAATGTGATGCAGATATGTAATGATTACAAATAATGTTTGGTATAACATGTGGCCATGTACAATGACAAGACACATTAACAAAGATTTTTAAACCAAACATGGAACAAGAAATAATCAGATTATAAAAACAACATCTCATTATATGATGTATATTTTAAAACTCACTGGGCTGGATTAGATTGTAAAGGTGTTACACTAACAAAACATTTTCTAATGTTCCTGAGTTATCACTACCTGTGTTTCATTCACAACTATGACACATGAAGCATTAGTGGCAAGTGAAGAGCTAAGCCACGCTCCAACCGTTAAGAGTCTTAAATATAAAAAAAACAATAGTGGTAGTAGTTGGGAAGCTTGGTCATATCACATAATATTTAACAAAACATTTACATTAAAATAGCCAAGGGTTACACTTCTGTGAATAAACAAGGGTATAATTAAATACATAAAAAAATAAATTAACAAAGCTATCTAAGAGATATACAACATCTGAGTGGTGTACATCGCCAACTTCCTGAGTGCACAGTCTTTTTTCCTAAATGTTTTGTGCTGGAGCTGCAAGAAAAAAAAAGACAAATCAATATAAACATTTTAATTTCCAAAGTAAAATGAACAGAGAGCATGAGAGATGTTGTCTGGTTACCTGTCAGCAGCATCCTGGTTGCCTCAGCACTGCTGTCTGCTTTGGAAGCAGATGTCTGCAATTTACTGGGATCTAAAAAGACAGAAAAAGGAGGAAGTTGAATTATTGGTATCTGTTCACAAAACCAATGTGAAAAAATAAACAGAAACTAAACAAAAACAAGCTCCTCTACCTGAATCCAGCTGGATCTGCGCCGCTGGGCCGTAGCCCTGTTCGCTCTGGCGGCGAGCAAGCGGAAGACGACGGTTACTGCTGGAGGCAGAGCAGTCGGCGGGCATTGTCCAGGTGGGTGGAGCTGACCGAGGACATCTTGGTACCACGGTAAATCCTGGATGAAGGCCATCTGACCCAGACGCCTGAGGTGGTGTGGATGCTTTTCTCACTGCCATGTACATGGAATATTCCAGATCCGCCTGATGGAGAGGGTGGAGCCCATGATGTGGACCGAACACAGCCTGCACAGAACAAGTAGTACAGGGTGATAAGGCTGTTTTATAAATCTACCAGTCTTTTGTTCCTCAGGCGACTGTGTACACGTGGCTCAATTTCAATATGTCACCTTGGTAACTTTGACAGCAGAGGGCGCTCCAGGGAAACCAGGTTGACAGGTCTTGAATCACTGACTGGGCTGAAATCCCTGGTCAAAGCAGTTGATGCCTGCAACCTGGAACCTGTATGTCTGACCTGGAGTCGTCTGCTTCCCCGCCCTGGTAGTCCTGAGGCCCTGGCAGCCTTCTGCCGAAGGGGCTGATGGAAAAGAAAGGATGGACAGAGGGTGAGTGGCTATTTTGCCTTGAAAAGAGGAATACATAAAGTACAGTGTTAAATAGCACCTTGTAGAGTCCAGGTTAATGCCCACCAGCATGTATGGTTTTTACCTTGTATTTGGGGTCGGCCATGACGGCCAGGTCACCTGGTCACTGTCAGCAGGGAGGAAGTAGTGGCTGACCTTGTGAGAAGAGTGTTTCTTGAACACACCAACATCAAACCACGCCTGCTTCAAGTGGACTCCTGCTGAACATGGAGCGACAGTTTACAGTAGTTTAGACCACACTGAGTGAAAGAGGCAAAAGTTACTGTTCAGAGGTGGGGCTGACCTGATTCAGCGCGGTGTAGAAATCTGTCTTGTCGGGACAAACAGGTTTATCTGTCAAAGATTTTAAAATTAAAAAAGAAAAAAGAAAATCCACTTTGAGCTTTACTTTCAGTGCTTAAATGGGGTTTATCATTTGAACTTGGAGCATCATCTTTACCTGACTGCTGCTGAGCAGAGTTGCTGAGCTCTGTTGCTGATGCCTCCAGTCCAGCAGCTACAACAAAGTCAGAGAGCAACCCAATTGATGGTTATTTCAGACTGAAGAGCTGCTCTGGAGCAAAAGCTTGCAAACACATTTATTGGTACTGCCTTGGTACTTCAAAATCAAATTCTAGGAGCATAAATGAATATTCTGGGTAACCCAACATTAAAGGGTAGACCACTCTGACATAAAGACTTACAGCAGCTTTTTCTGGCCTGAGTTGTCTGGGCCCTCTCCCCTCCCCGCTGCCTGGGTCTCTGCTGAGCCACTGAGGATTTCACTGAAGTTTCCTCGTTGTACTGAAGCGTCCTGAAATTTGAGAAAATTAAAGCACAAGACTTTTTTCTTCCTTAGTCATTTCAGATAAAAGCATTGGTTAAAAGCCTAAACCTCTTCCTGGTGTATTTTTCAGTGGCATTTAACAGATGTAAGCACAGTAACAGGGCTTTCCATGTAAACACCCAGCTGTTGGGCTGAGGGCTATCAAATACTTTCAGCCAGATACTGTTTCAAGCCACATCACCACTTTTTCTAATGTTATAATTATAATCTTAAACCAGATTAAGGATTTTTGTCTGGACGCCTGGACTTACATAATCGGAGAAACAAGCTGAGTAAACAGCTCCTCCCACAGTTCCTGTTGCCACCCCTGTGTCTTCTGCAGGAGCATCACAGAGAAACAGTGACTTTAACATTAAACTGCTTATCTGTGTTTTTTACTGATTTTAATTACTTGGTCTGTTTGTTTTCGGAGAGGAGGCCCCTGTGGGATATCTCAGTTCTGAACAATGAACACTGAAGGAATTCAACCTAAAAACAAGCTGAGAATCTAGAACAAGCTGAGCTAACATTAGCAGCAGCTCAGGCTAAATGCCTGCAGCCTGTTAGTTGTTTAACAAATGAAAAGATGAAACAATAACTCCTGCAAAAACTGTGTAAATGTGATTAAAATAGGGCATTCTGTCAGGCAGGAACATGTGTCAGAATAAACCAAAACAAAACAAACAACAACAAAAAGCTAACTACTTCTTTCACTCAGCTGGACACTGCTTGTACCTGTAAAAAAGCCTCCGCAGTCAGTCAAATACATCTACCTGGAGTTGATGCTTTCTCTTCTCTGTTTGTAGGTTCCATTCTTGAGGTTGGGAAGAGACTGCACGCCTAAAAAAATAAGAGAGTGAAGCAAAATTCTTTCTGCAATGACAGAAAGTTCTTATATGTTCTTCTACACCCTGAAAAATATGAAGTTGTGTTTTTACTGGTGCTGGAAATTGTCTGTTTACAACTCTGTGTTTCTTTCCTGTGTCCTGTGCTGAGCCTCTGAAAGCAGTCATTAACCTAATTGACCGCGATGTCCCATCTCTCTACCTGCAGGATCTTTATTCTTGCCTCTTTTCCATCTGTTCGTGAATTGGCTGGTGGGTTGCTGGCTGCAGGTTTGGGAGTGAGTACACAGGCTGGATCTGAAGGATGGGGTAGTCTGCTGCAGCCAGGGGCGCCACGCCACATGGAGCATACTGACTGTGGATTTGATGAGTAACACAGCCTGGGGTGGCTGTCGATCTGAGGACAGAATACAGCACATTACACTGAGCATCTGTATTTGCTTGTTCGTTTTGGTTTTTGCCTCTGTCACACACGCCCCTGCCACCCTGTTCCAGGTACCAGAGATCCTTGCAGCAAACCTGCAATTCCAGCTTACGGAACTGGGTCATGTCATCAGCCGTAAAGCCTGACCCGGCAGTGGCAGTGACAGTGGCCGGCCCTGTCGGGGGCCTACAGGCATAATGGATCGCCACCTGGGGTCCTGGCTCTGTAGCTGGGACTCAATGCCTTGCTCCTGTGGGCCCAGGTTCTGCCAGCTCACAGTGTCTGTAATTAAAAAAAACAAGGCAACAATGAACTTGCTGACACTCTCACACCCGAAAGGCATCGTCTTTTCATCATGTACAAACCACTACAACCTAGAAATTATGAAATTTCAAAGACACGTTTTGCGGAGACGTACTGACCTAAGTTGAGCATACTTAAAGAGTTAGTGCAGATCCATTCAGTTCCTAGAGCACTGTGTTCATCTGACTTCTGGAATGGAATCCAGCCCAAACACACACATCCTGCAGACAGAGGAAATGTGGTATAAACAAAGGCTAGTTCGATCAGGTGTCACAAACAAACTGTACATCTGCTTTTTAAAAGATATGATGGCGTAGCAAACAAGTCCCTTACTTGTTTCCAAATCACACTGGCAGAGTGAAGGCTTGGGAAGGGTGGAACCCTTGTTTCAGGCATTGACCACACCATTGTGTCTTTTATGAAGAGAGGATAAAGATAAGGTCATTTGATTGTTTTTAATTCAAGATATCACCTTAAGGATGAAAACAGTTTCAGCTTCCTTTCTCAAACTTCAGTGTCACTGCAATCTGTCAAAAAGGTCGCCCTACTGAGGTCAAGCTGCCAGAGTCATCCAACCGGCATCCTTGCATTCCCTCCAAAAGATGAGCTGGGGACGAGCAGCAACCGAGCTGTGAGACTCCCGCGCTTGAAGGACCACTCACTTTGTCTCTGGGATGCCCAGCCTCTTGCCCCGATACTGTCTGCAGCTCTAGCTCATAAAGGTCACCCAGGTACCTAAGATGGCAAACAATTAAACTCTTAGATTGAAGAGTCCCATAGTACTATCTCCATCAAGTTACCCAAAGCTTTGTATATTACCTTGGTACGTTGCTACTGGGGTCTTCACTATCATTGGCCAGTCCTCCAAACAAGTAACACTTATTACCCATAAGAGAGTGAAGCTGTGTCCAATCCGAGGACAGGGAGGCAAGTCACGGGTGTCGGGTCAGCTTCTTCCAGCCAGCGACTAGCCTAAGCCTGCTAGACACAAAGATGAGACTTAAAACATTCTACATAACAGCACCAATATCAGAATCACCTACAGAATAAACGCAGCATTACCTGAAGTTCATAGAGGCTGTTGGTGTATTTGCCAAATTCCACCATGCCCCCAAAGACCAGTATTCTCGAGTTCCTTCACAGACAAAACCATGGGCAGCACAGCCGGCGGTAGTCACCCCCACCGCAGGCAGAACCACTGCTTTTATTACTGAGGAATGGGCACATTGTGCAATTATACCTAATATAACATCCGGGTGAATGTGGCCTTTAGACACCTAGAAACAGCTCTTATAAACACAGCAACTGCAGTAGCTATATAAGTCTTACTCAGATGAGATGCGAACTCACCTCCTGAACAGGACATCAAACTTTAATGCCGTTTACTGCACAAACGCACCAGCATTATTTATGACCTCAGTAGTCACCTGAAACCCAACTGTACCTGGCGCGGCTTTGTACAATGCGTTTACACGTTAATACCTGAATAAACATCAATTTCAAGCACCGCTAACACTACAATGATAACTGCATAACGATGTTGGTGTTCACATTGAGCTGTGTTGTTTTGTCATTCATTATTACGAAACCGTTTACAATTACGTTTCATCATAAACAAATGACACGACGCTGTTACAACCAGTAGTCTGCTTTATGTTCGTCTTCTTCTGCTTCACAGTTAACGTAACAGCAAAGACACAGCTGGGTGATTTGGGGAAGAAAATAATTACTGAAGCTTAGAAAAGTTAGCAGAAGTAATTATTCAGCTCAAGTTAGTGGCCAGCTTACGATAACACACCCACAATGCCATCTCAAACTAGAGTTAAACCTTATATCGTTTTACAAATAACAAAGTCATAGCTGGCTACGTCTTTCACACCCTCTGCATGCTAAAAACATTACCCGTTGTTGCTAGTTAGTCCAGCTACTAGCTCACCAGTGTTGTGTGTGCAGTGGGAGGTCCTCTGCTATCCCTTTTCCGTTTCCACCACTTGAAGACAACAGCGAGCCCCGGCACATTGCAGCTCGCGTCCGTGCCCGTCTGGCGGGTACCACTCCCGTAACGGAGAGGACCTTTCTCCATTGAGGCTCGGCATCAGGTGGGCATTTTCCCCGTTCGGGAGCCCAAAGTTTGGCGCTGCTGACGTTTCAAAGACGTGGGCGGGGCCAAGACGCAATTGCAGTTCAATCAGAGAGGCGAAACAGAACGACGTCCACTCTGCTGCGTTTATCGGGTATCACATTTAAATAAGGAAAAAAAACGAGTTGTCTAAATAACAACGGCAAAAGACAGAAAGAAACATTTGGTGATTCTACTCTAGTGTGTTTTCGTGTTTTGTTGTTAATATATATATATATATTTATATACATAAACCAACCAGAGGAAAGATAAAGGAGCAGGCCTTGACGTACATGAAGCTCAATTTACCCAGAGCATTATCGGCAGTTGTATACTGTCTTCAGCCCCTGCTGACATCTGAAAGTTACCTGATGATGTCTTTAATTATGTCATCAGGTCTGGGTTTGGAAATTGCTAATTTAGACAGCCTGTGTTATAAACTAGATATAAAAGATACTGAATACAACAAGCCTTCACTGACTGGCACAACAAACAGGCCAGTCCATAAAAAAGAACTGGTTGAAGTAGGTTTGTCTGACTTGCAACAAGCACACTGTCCTTCTAAAACTGTGAAAACACTTGTGTTGTCAGTTGTTGCTGTCTACCAACAGTATTAGCATTTGTCAGATAACTAATAATTCTAATAATTAAAAAAAATAGTTTGCTCACGTTGTGGTAATGGAGAAGTGCCTGACTGTCAGTCTTTCCTTTTAAGGAAAAACTGTCTGCAGTTCTGAGCCTCCATTGATTAAAAGTCATCTGCATGAGCTATTTTCATCTGGTGCTTTAAATATTAGAGCCAGCTACGCGGTGTTAAACTGCCTAAGAACAGAAGCAGCTACATCCAGCATGAAAGGTGCAGAGGCTGCAACCCAGAGAAGGAAAATATAACGTAAAAGGAAGAATAAAATACACAAAGAAAATCGTTAAAGAACAGTTAATTTGGGTTATGAGCAAAACAATAAAGGTAACTTAATTCAGTTTAACGACTAATATATTTTGTATCTGTTATACTTCACCTCTACTCCCCCACCCCCTTCAGATAGAGATTCAGTTTCTTTGTAACAACGTGCTGCATTTTATCGAAGTGAAATCAAATGTTGGGCAACATTTTAAGTTGCTGAAAAGCCGAAACTTGACCTTGTGTGTGTGTGTGTGTGTGTGTGTGCAGGAACAGGAACCCCTCCCGGTGAGCAGGAAGAGGGTGACGTCAGTTGTCAGTTGGCTCCTCGCTGAGTGTAGTCGGAATTACAATATTTTTCTGTGTGTGTGTGTGTGTGAGAGAGAGAGAGAGAGAGAGAGAGAGAGAGAGAGAGAGTCAGCCAGTAGAGTATTGAAGAGTTAAGCTGTGTATGCAGGTCTGAAAGAGAGAGTGTGTGTTGCGCGTGGCTTGTGCGTGAGAGAGAGTGATTCAAAGGAGGGGGTGTGTTTATGGGAAATTGAGATTCTGAGTGTGTGTGTGTTTACACAGACGGGAATACTGCGCCAGAGGAAGTGCGCCGGTTCTCCGTCTGCGCGTCCCGACTTCCTGCTCTGAGGAGGGAGAGAGAAAAGCTGCGGATCCGCTTTCAGAGAGCAGCAGCGGCGGCAGCAGCATGGAGCCCCAACACAACACACACTCCCCGCTTTAAGACACAAACACACACACCGCGCACGGGCGAGACGGACAGAGGAACAGCCATGTCCAGTAGCATGTTTCCTTCTATCTACAACTTTCTGAAGTAATGTCTCTGCGCTCTTGTGCGTAATGGAGAGAAAGAGGCAGACTTGTTTAAGCTGTTGTATTCGCCGAAAGGTTCAAATATCCACTGTCAACTTGAAAAAATATAAAAGCCGCGCGTAAAGTGTTAAAACTGCGCGTGAAAAGCGCTAACGCCGTGCGTAAAAGGTGTGAGAGCTGAGTCTTAAGAAGTCTGCGCTTTGGCACAGACTTACGCGTAAAGCTGCCCCAGTTTGGTTCGGCCGCATTAAGGAAAAAAGAAAGAAAAGAGGTTAGTGTACAGGCTGCTGTGGAAAATAAAACCAGCCGTGGCTCCTTTAAAATCTACTAGTAGACTTTCTGGTTTGTCTGGACCTCGCAGACTAATTGCCATGCGCTTCCGGATTGAAGCTGGCAGCAGACAACATCTTGAAAATGAGTCACTGGTGCAAAACAAAGAACCATTTGAGTTCCAGCAGAACCCTAACCACCCCCCCACCCCCCTTACACACACACACACACACAGAAAAAGAGAGAGAGAGAGAGAGAGTCATGTGCAGCTTTTTGGTTTGTTCTGTATCACATAGGTTTACATTTGGAGAAGGAGAATCTTTATGTATGGGTCATAAACTGTATGAACTTGCAAGCTTACAGTGTGAGAGAGAGGGAGAGAATTCATAGACAAACTCTAAAGTGCAACACAGAGAATCAGTGCATGAGACTGCTTTTATTCTGAAATTTTATAAATCCACATTTCCTGCTGCTTTGTGTCTCTCCAGTCCAGACTTGTTAAGAGTGAAATGTTGGAGGGTGAGCGTAGATAGAATCTGACATCACATATGCATCCACATATTGTTGTTTGTGTGTGTGTGTGTGTGTGTGTGTGTGTGTGTGTGTGTGTAGTGTTGAGGTGGTGCTCTTAAAAAGATTAATTTCTGCATCCGCCAAGTGTTAACAATAACACATTTTTATACAATTAAAGAAGCATGTGTGCATGTTCCTGGTGGTTCCCGGTGACAGGAAGTTCCTACCTCCCAGAGAGGGAAGGCCTTTCTCCGGGAAAGACACCCCTGAAGCTGAATGACAGGAAGCTCTCGTTTAGACAGACAGAAGGCTCTGCATTTCTCCCATCACTTAACACACACACCCATGCAGGAAAAAGGAAGCGAGGACATGGTCGGTTGTGTGTGTGTTTGTGGTGGTGGGTCATTGTTTGGACCACATGCACTTTCCCCTCTTTGCTGGTCGGTTTCCTTTTAGAAAGACAATGAAAGAAAGACAGATGCATAGTGAGCCATATGTTGTTATTATGAAGATAGGTAGAGTAACCATCACCTCTGGTGGTGATGTCCTTGGCTCCAGTGTTTCTCCACTATGGAAGCAGATGTGGTTGCCATGGGGATTTCTGATGCAACTGCAAAGTCTTTACTGTCATATTGTCATGGTTGCAAATTAAATCTGGTTATAATGAGGTATTTGTTGTTTGTCTTTTGGCAGTAAGTAGGTTTGTATTTCCTGCCAATGAGGCACCTTGTAAATGAATTGATCTGAGAAAGGGAGAGGAAGCAGAGTGGAAACAGGCGGACAGGCGGACAGTCAGACGGGCGCTCACAGACAGTCTGGTTTCCAGGTAAACATGTCGGTTAGACCCGTGCTTGTCTTGGCAGGTCACTGACCACATCCTGCTTTATCACCATGGAAACATTTGAAAACCAACCAGTGTCTGGCCATCTCCCTCTCTCTCTTCTTACTCTCACAAACAGACGTTTACACACACATTTATTTATTTTATTGTTTTTTTTTTTTTCTTTGAACAACATGGGTCAAATAGCATATCTCAATGATGCACCCTCCCACAATAAATAATGCCTACTCCCATTGGTTGTTCAGTCACATCTTGTGCAGCAAGAACACAAATAAATGTACAAAAAACAGTTACTGAGTAAAACTAATACTTCTAGTTGACCCTATTCCTCTACAGGTTATTACCTTTTAGCTTTTTGTAAGACTGGTTAACTAATAATTTCTTCTGTGATAGTGATATGTCCTATAGTAGTATCACTTGAGGAACCAAAGGTATGAAATTTACCAACAGTCAAGGAAGAGTCTAAGAAGATATAATTCTTTTTTTTTTTTTTTTAATGGGGAAAAGTTGATGTCTATTTTAAAGGGTTATAATTTTAAAGAAGGGGCATCCCTAAAAAAACTGCTGAAAGCGACTAAACATCCCTTCTACCCTAGATTTCAGTGGGCTAAGGAGGTGAAGTACAGACACATGAACAAATTCATCTCTGAGCATCACACTGGCAGTATCACTCATGCCTGTATTTACTACTCACACCATCCTGTTTTGGTCAGTGAAATGTAGTTTAACATATTTTGTGTGATTCTGTTCAAGAGCCGTCGTCAGTAACACAGAAGTTGATCGTCCTGTGAAGCCTTTAAACAGTTTACATGTTTGTGTTGTTGTTGTGTGTTTGTGAGGTTCAGGGTTTGGGACAGGAAATTCCCGGTCTGAGTTGGGGGGTGGTGTTAGGCATGGTCAGCAATGTTATGGCTTGTGGTTTTTTAGTAGGGTTTTCATCAGAGGAAGGGCCATGATACACATTTGTGTTGACGTTAACAATCCTCCTCCTCCCCACCCACCTAACCTCCTCCTTTCTTTCCTTCCTTCTTTTTATGTCTTCTGTGGTGTCTCAGTCTCAGTCTGAGAATGTGTGAGCTTATTTATATTTCATACCTTTCAAAGTCATCAAATTACTTATATAATGATCTTACATAGTTAATTGTTTTCCTACATGTACACTTTCAATACAGTACAGTTTCCTTGACTGGCTTCATGTACACAACTGAATTTTATGTGCTTTAACTGTGAATTTTAAAGCTGCAGTAGTCAATATGTTTATCATGACAATGGATCAAAGAAATACAGTGAACTAATGTGAAAAAGGGAACTCATAGTAACAAACCCACAGAGAATTATTACCCAAATCTGCAGTTTCCATCAACTCTAGGGGGGCGTTTTAGCATCTTTCAGCTCATTGCTTTACAACAAACAACTTAACTGTGTTTGCCCACACTGCTCTCCTAAACCATATTTCAAGCAGCTATTTTCAACAAAAAAGCTCTGATAAATCCACAATGTGAGTTAGCAACCAGCCAGTAAATGTAGCATAGCATTTAAGAGTTGGTGGAGACCAAACTAGCACAAAAAGGAGGGTGAATATTGGACTTAAATTTACCATTTGCAGATCACTTGTGATCGTCATGGAGAGCTCCATCACACTCTGGCAGTTCCTGCTGCAGCTTCTGCTCGACCAAAGTCACAAACATCTCATCTGCTGGACGTCCAACGATGGCGAGTTCAAGCTGCTCAAGTCAGAGGAAGTGGCCAAGCTGTGGGGGCTGCGCAAGAACAAGACCAACATGAACTATGACAAGCTGAGCAGAGCCCTGCGCTACTACTATGACAAAGTACGCAGCACACACACACCTGCTGACTACATTTAAAGTCCAAGATGTTTAACAAGTCTTTAGAGCCACACAATTGACATTAATACTCAAGAAAATGTTAATAAATGGGTTTGAAGTAACTTGCAGATCTTGTTTCTTCTACAGAACATCATCAAGAAGGTGATTGGCCAGAAGTTTGTCTACAAGTTTGTGTCATTCCCTGAGATTCTGAAGATGGATCCTGCTGTGGTGGAGTCAGGTCGTAGCAGTGAGGAAAGTGTGGGCGTGACGTCAGAGCCTGATGCTGAGGACGAGGATGGGGGTGGGAGAAATGAATACCTCCACTCCGGCCTGTACTCCTCCTTCACTGTCAGCTCCCTGCAGCACTCCTTAGAACGACACCAGCCGATCAAGATGGAGCCCAGATTCTGATCGCCATGACGACAGCTCCTCTGTCATCCGATTCATAACTAACCGTGGCCACTCCTCCCTGCCCTCCACTCCACCGCCATCCTCGACTGACACCTCACATTCCTCCCGCCTGTCTCCTCGGCAGGCCTGCTCTTCCTCCTGCTCCTCCTCCCCGCAACGAAGCCCCACCCACATGAAATGGAGGGGGCGGAGCCAGAGCACAGATACTGATGAGTTAGAGCAGATGGCTCAACCCCTAAACTTGTCATCAGGTCAGAGAGAGAGGGAGAGGTCACAGACCACCACCACGTCAGAGAGGAGGGGACTGGCTAATGGTGCGCCTTTGAAGAGCAGGAAACCCAAAGGCTTGGAAATCTCCGCCCCCTCCCTCCTCTTGACAGGGAGTGACCTTGTCTCCATCGCCCTCAACAGCCCGGCACTGCCCTCAGGCTCCCTGACCCCTGCCTTCCTCACTACACAGGTACAACATGACACATCAGATATGTTTTAACACCATTGTACACACACTAGTGTTTCTGTAAACACAGTCAGTAGCAGGCGAGGAAAGAGAGGGGAGGTGGAAGAAATTTTGGACGAAGAAAGTCAGACAGGGAGGAGATATACAGAGGTGAGCGGAAAGAAAGGAGGAGGCAAGGGAGGGAGGGAGGAGGTTCATAAGTGAAGCCATATGTTCCTGAAGCTCCTGATTCACTGGCAACAACACACTGACCAAACCAGGACAGTCTGACTACATTCAGGCATTCAGCTGACGCTCTTACCCAGACTGAGTAATCATACACTGGTATGTGTACATCACTGCTGGAAAATAAAAGTGTACGCTAAACTGTATGTTCATTCTCAGCATGTTGTAGTGTGTTCATATGAACACTTGTAGGTTTTAGTATCTACAGCCCATTTCAGTCCACAGAACTGCTTTTCAGAATACAGGAACTTTTTCAAGACCCTTTTCACTTTGGATCACACCCCAAATAAAAGTACTGCAACTACCTGATTAAAAACCCTGACACCAGTTTATGGTGGTCACTTGTCTTTGCTTATCTAAGTCAGTATCTTGCCAGTAAAGCTGTCAGGTTGATTTGACTGGTAAATCAGCAAAAGCCGTCAAAACACTGACAAAGGCGTACTGTAAACTGGTCCTGGCCAAGTAGCTTAGTAGAAATGAGTATCAGTAACTGGGCCAAACTGAGGCTGATAGGCACGGTTTAGGTTAGTGAGAGTAAGTAAGTGGTCAAACAAAGGAAATTTGAGGTATTATTGGATTCACAGTATAGCTGAAACACAGCCCTGTATTTTTTCACAGGAAAAAAGTTTTAGGATGCTTCCTGGCTTGAAAAACTGATTTTCAAATATTTTAAAGGAATATTATGCCTTTATTATACAGCCAGTAGTAGAGATGTGACAGGAAAGGAGGGGGTAGAAAGATGGGGAATGTCATGCAACAAGGGTCCCCAGCCAGGGGGACATTGTGGTTCATGGCCAGAGCGCTAAGCCCTTAGGGCTGCAAGGGTGCCTCTGAAAAACAGTTTTACAGATTTCCTTGCCTTTTAGCAGAATTAGGTAAATTGCATTCTGTTACGCATTGCTAAAAGAAAAATGTAAACAGGATTTGTCGTAGAACAGACTCATGTTCCCATGCAAAACCAGAGAGAAAACCAAACTGGTCTTAGTTAAATATGAAGAGACAGAAGAAAGATGAGACAGAAGAAAATAGATGTCATGAATTCTGTATGAATGGAGCTTCCTGACCTACACAGGGTCAGTCTGCCAAGTTGGTCTGTCTGGTAGACATGAGTTCACTAGAGGGCAGACTTGGCTTTGAGCTTTGGGTGAGACTGACACAAAATCTTCACCACAGACTATGTACAGCTCTCTGGAATTATTGCCAGAATAAACACCATTATGTCCATCTTGGTGAATTTCTCCTCTGATATTTAATTTGGGGTTTTGTCTGTGTAGACTCCGTCTGGTCTGCTGCTCACTCCCAGCCCTCTACTCTCCAATATCCATTTCTGGTCCAGCCTGAGTCCAGTGGGACCACTCAGCCCTGCCCAACGTCAGAGCCACGCCCCCCTCTTCCAGGTAATGCTCATACGCTTTCTAGTACTGCCATGAACACAAGGTCCTTCAATGACTGCTGCATTTTTCTTAGCTCCTCAACATGTCTAAACATGCTTTTATCCAACTTATTTTAACTCACCCTAACCCTTTATTGACCATAACCTCGACCATTTCCCAAACCTGCATCAACAGAAGAAAACAGAACAGCTAAATGCTGGGGTATGCTTGAAGTGAACTAGTTTGTTCAATATGTAAATCAAGTGTGTGCTTGAAGCTGTTCCATACAGGCGCACAAAAAAAAGAACAAAAAGCCTGCTGTCATAGAGATGGATGAAATAGACTAGCTTTTTGATGAGAGTATCAGTACACAAGTTAAAATCCTTTCTCACCTCCAAACACCGTTTCAGAAAGGGCACTTTTAAATATACAGATGCCTTAACCCTGGTCATACCTCCCTCCACTACATACTTAAAACTAAACATTTCCACAACCACATCCACAGCTCTTATCCTAATTTAAAGATTATGGAACATTTGAAGGATTAGATAACACAATTTTCAACCTTTGCAGAATTTAAAACACTGCTACAGTCTTACTTCGTCTCTGTCTGCCCACACACTCTCTTTATTTACACCTAATCCCTCTCTCATAACTGCAGGGTCTTTACAGTCATTTCACACTGCAGATTTACCTCTACAGTTATTTTCACAGTTGTGTGTTTATGTGTATGTGTGATTCACCGTGTGCCAGGGTTTCAAAATAAGCTACAGATGTTTCCGCTCTAGTGTGGACAAGAAGAGGGGGCAACTTCCTGTTGGCCCGGGGGAAAGAGAGAGGGCTGGTTGGTCAGGAGCCCCTCCCATGTCAACTCTGTGGCGCACACACACATGCACAAAAACTGTTAAGCTAATAATGACCAGCTTTTTGGTCCCCGTAACATAGGTTGGTCCCCCCAACATTGGTGCTTTACCAGGACTAGAGTCCTCACAATGTGATGCAAGAGCACTCCCTCCTCCAGTGATACACAGTCAGGCTAGACAGCTGTAGACAATACGGATGAAATTACTGTTTGCATAATTCCTCTGAGATCATTAGTGTAGTATTGGTAGTGTGATTTGTTCCGTCAAGTCATTAATGTGAAACTAGTTTTGCGTGCTCGGCCCAGCAATCTTATAAGATTTGGTCACACAAACATCACAAAGGAAGACTGACTCACTGATCTGGCCTCATGACCATGAAACGGAAAAAATGCGGATTTTCATAAAGAAGCAGTTTGTTTTGGGCTTAAATATCAGCTGGGTCATTTCCACTTTTAACTGTTAACCCTCTCCCTGCAGTTCCCCACGCTGTTGAATGGACCCATCCCAGTGCCTCTGCCCAATGTGGATGCTCCAACTCCCCTGCTGTTGTCCCCCAGCTCCCAAAAGTCCTGATGTCAGCTTGAGAAACCTGGGTCAAACCGGACTGAGCTGGTCCAATTCAGCGCAGATCAGGACTGAGCCAATCGATCTTAATCTCTGATGATGAACCACATTGGAGTCAGACTTCCCCTGAGTCTGATTATACTTTGATCTGAAACCTGTTTCTTTACATTTATTATATGAAGAAACAGAAGCTTCACTCTGAAGCTTTGCTCTCTGAGAAGAGTATTTGCGTATTAGACATTTCTTGTGTGTTTACTACAGTTTAACTGCTCATGTTCTTCTCGTTCTCCTCTTTTCAGGATGTAAAAGCCTCTTCATTTTATGCAAGAAAAATTGACTGGAGGTCACGCTTCTCATCTCATTTTATCTCATCTCATTCCACATGGTTTTAACTTCACTGGCTGGTTGCAGTTTCATGAGTGTAATTGCTATTTTTAAATTCCTGCCCTGACTAATCTCAGTATCCACAACTCTGATTCAAACAATAGAGATCTGGGGAAATCCTTGCCAGAAATAATGAGATAACAAGACCTCACAGAAACAGACAGAAGGCTTTACGAGTGTAAATTTAGTATGTCAGAAACTTAAGAGACTCAACTACAGCTTTACAGCTTTAAAACATGTTCACCTTGCTACCATACAGGAAATGTGTTTGTTTTATTGCCGACAGTTAGCATTACCTGACTGACTTTTATGTCTGTATGCTTAAGATGACACTACAGCCAAGAGACAGTTAGCTTATGTAAACATAAAAAATGATGGGGATACTGTTTGTCTAGCTCTGTCTAAAGATAACAGAAACTGCCAGTTGCTAAAAGCTCATGACTGGATGCATTATCTACATGAAAACCAGAGTAAAAATTAGTATGTGATTTTACAAAGGATTAAATGTTGCTTTGTCAAATTCATATTGACGCCAAGAAATAGGTCCGCACATAACCAACCTAAAACCACAACTTGTAATTTTTACACTGGTTTTTGTAGGGATTAACCAAAAAATGGCGATGATGTAAGTAGATTTTATTTTCTGTGGACAAAAACCAGGATAGCTGTTTCCCCGTTTCAAGTCTTAATGCAAGTGGTATCTTCTCAACTCTCAGCAAGAAAGCAAATAAGGAAATAATTCTCAAAATATTTCTTCAAATTTGATCATAAAATGTGACCATAACTAGATGATTAGATGTTACAGGCTTGATAAGCCAGTAAAGAAATCTTGCTATGACTGATAACAAGTAGAAGATGATGATACTGTCTTTTTCTCTGTGCTAAGCCTTCCTTTTAATAGACCATATTTCTAAATGTGCTCCACTTCACAGACACTGCAGGTCTCAGGATTATTATTACAGTTATTTTACACAACAAGAATTTGTCCAGATCTGGATTCTTTGAGCTGGACATGTGGCCACATGAGATGAAACCTTTACTGACCCCTAGCAGAACAACTGCTAGCTAGAGCAAACACTCTGGAAGTCTTCATCTTGTCTTTTGTATTGCTTTGACAAGTGTACTTGACGCTGTGAACTTTTATTCCCTTTTAGTTCAATGCTTTTTTTTTTTTTTGAAAATGCACTGTATTTTTATGCCTTGTACCAGCTGTGCCTTTGATATTGTAAGATTTATGTAAATGTATTAAGCTTTAAACAAAGTTGTAATAGACATTCCAGGTCAAAATTGCACAAAAGTTTTTTTGTAAAATGGCTCCTGGTTATTTTTTTATACAAAAATTAATGGAAGTGTATTCTCAGTGATTTGCTTATTCTTGCTGTTTTGTTGAGATAAATGTTTTTTGGAATAAAACAGTTTTTTGGAATAAAATGATTTACTTTTCAGTTATTATATTCATTTTAGTTGATAATACACACCCTTTCACCACTCAAAGAATGACTGCTCCACAGACTGTTTATGAAACAGATTAAATTTACTTTCGATGGTTATGAGAAATAAATAGTTCCAGTAAAAAGAGTCACACACCAACTGTTCATCGGCAGCTCAGTGTTTCAGAGAGGTCGTGTTCACAACACAGCAGGCCTTCCATGCATCAGGCACACACACACATACTTACACACACATACGCGTTCAGACATGTTCACATAAATTCAGGTCATTCATACATTTGAAAAAGTACAGTTTTACAATGATAAATATTTAGCCATTGTAGAAATCTCCTTTCATGCATGTCACTGCTGTTCATGTACAAAAAGTCCTATTAGCAAAAACACAGTTTGCAGCTAATAGTGTAACAATCTTGAATTCTTATGTCTGATTACAGGGAAACTTTCCTTTTTTTGTCTTTTAAAGTGAAGTATCCAAACATGCAGATAGAGCATATGTAATACAACATGAGGGGAGGAAAAATGTTTTCTCATTTTAAAGCTACCTAGGGAAAAACTATGGGGCAATGGGTCAATTTATTACAGGATGTCTACCATTAATATGACTTGAAATGCAAACTACTTCCAGTATCTTCCATCTTTATTGTGTGTTGACCTTTAATTTATGAGCTCATTTATTGAGCTTCTGAAAATAATTTTCATCAATTTAATAAACTACTGAAATGATAGGAAATACAGTATGTTTACACAACTATTACACTCTTAGCTGCAAACTGTATTAAAGTTATTGTTTATTACATTAATAATCTCAGTTATTAATGACTTTATCGAGCATTCGTAGTGCCTCCAGCACTTTTCTAGTATGTTCTACCGAATTAGAGAACTCTAGTGGTGTTGCTCAGATAAATCCTTTAAATCTCAGAAAATAAGTTTGAAATTTTCATGTAGATGTTGAGCTGCAATAACAGAAAACCCCCTCAGATCTTCTCACACTCTTATGATGTCCGATGCATCCCTGGTGTTATTTAGTGCAGAAGCTAAAGCACTGCACTCAGTCCTATATTTAAAATATATTTTCTTGCTACAGTGAGTGTAGGAGTTGGTCTTTGCCTCTTTCCATGATGGATTTCTCCCTGTGTGACTGATCTGTGCAGCAGCTCTGGAGCTCTCAGGGACTGCCACTGAGACACAATGTTTACCACTAATCTTTCAAAGGAATAGCTTGACATCTTCAGAAATATGCTTATTCACTTTCTCACCAAAAGATAAACGAGAAGATCGATGCCACTCTCATATATGTCCATTAAATATGAATCTGGAGCCAGCAGCAGGTTATCTTAGGTAAGCTTAGCATAAAAACTGGAAATGGGGAAACAGCTGGCTTGAAGTTTAGCTTGAGTTTAAAAAAAGATAAATCTGCCTACAAAATCCTCTGAGGCTAGCTAATTCACATGTGACATCTTGTTTGTACAAAGTGTAAAAATGCCAAGTTGTGGTTTTGCAGAGGGTTATATGCCACATGGGAGTTACTGCACCTAGTCAAGAAAGAACCTAGCACATAACCCTCTCCAAAATACTGCATCTTGGGAGTAAACAAGCAAGACACAATGTGCTAGCTACAATATGTGAGCTTTAGAGGTGCTAAGCTAACTGTCTGCTAACTGTAGCTTTTTATTTATCGAACAGCATTTCCTAAAAATATTCCTTTAAAGCAATGAAACACATTTTCCCACCACATAACTGCTGGACATACCTTGACAATATGTGACTACACCTTGTTGGTCCACACAAATAAGAAAAACACAGATGCAACTAAATCAAACCAGGAATGCAAGGCACACCACTGTAACACTGTTTAAATGATCTGGAGAGATTTCCTTCCATTAGCTTCAGTAAACATGCAGTCGAAAGTGAGACTTCTCACCCGGCTGCATCTGTAGCATCACTGTCAGTTGCAAACAACACAGTGGGCAGTTAAATCTAAAATTTCAATTTGAAATCTTTTTTTTTTTCTTTCTTGTGTACAAATGCTGGAGAGAGCAGTGGTCCGACGCCAAGTGGAAAACAACCATTTTGCTTTTGAACATCCCACCCCGATCCCCGCTATCCCACCCCACCAACCCCCCTCCGAAAAACATGCCACAATGACACCGTTGTTTCACAAGGAGAGGTCAAAGGTCACAGATACAGAGTACACATCTTAATACTGTTGGGTAAACTCGGCCTTGCTGTGGCCCGGGTCCCTGATTCCAAAACAACACACTGAAGTGCAAGTTAAAAACAAAGAGTTACTGCAGTGAGATCTCCAAATGCACACGAGAGCGAAAAAAGTGTAGTTTGCTTTTTTTTTTTTTTTTTTTTTAAAAAAGCACTGAAGTCCTGGCAGTTTTGTGAGGGGTTTTACGGAAGGCTTGCTGGCTTCCTGTGGAACATCACATGACTTCCTGTTCAGCTCCAGTATTCCTCCTCTTTCATCCGTGCTTTCCGTTTGTCTTCCCAACTGTTTGCCTCCACCTCAGATTTGGTCCTGTTGCTGAGCCAGAGTGGTTGAAAAGAACAAAAGAACTGCAAGTTGGCTTCATGTTCTCCCAGTTTGATTGGACTCTGTTTGTGCTTCTTTAACCCTCAGCTTAAAACTATTAGCACAGTCCATTGACAGTCCTGCTGTATGACCCTCAGTGTAATCCCCTGAGGAAAGCAGGACCTCTGAAAGGAGAGTCTGTCTGAAATGTTTAGGAAAAATGACAATTGGAAATCCAGAGGAACCACTTCTCCCCAACCAAGACCATCTAGCTGTCCCAGTCTTTCTAAACCTAGAAATGCTGTGGAGTTCAGTCACGGAAGCTCGAAGAAAAACAAAACATAAACTCCAAATATATATATACTGTATATAGATATACATATTTATAAAAAAAAAAAAATCTGAAGAAAGTGAAGCATTCGGTCTCCAAGCATGACAACAAGAACAACAACTTGGATCACAGCGTCGACATCAACATCAGTGGAATTCTAACTCAAACGAAACCAGAGAATCATAGTCAGAAGAAAAAACAAACAGTAACCTTACTGACTGCTCAACTGTGCATGGCATCTCGAGTTCACATCATGTATGCACACGCACGCACACACATGTACACGCACACACAGTGTGTTAAATACAGACAGTAGTAGTTTAGCAGCAAAAAATTCAACCTCACCCCACCACCCCCCCCCCCCCAATAAATAAACACAGTCTCCAAATAGATTCAACCCAGAGTCACTTGCTCAGAGGGGTGTGTGC
>BRZM01001524.1:0-49223 GCA_033238685.1 Lates japonicus
ACACACACACACACACACACACACACACACACACACACACACACACATTAAATTAAGGACAACTTTAAACTTATTTTTGAAGGTGCAAATCTGATCTCTTCAGGAGGTAACTCCTGAGCTTCAGAGCCTTCAAAGTAAAGGCACCATCTGTCACCCTAATTACACACTGTTGATATCATCTTGTTATTGAAGATGATGCCAAGATTTCCGCTATTTCTGAAGTGATACTTGGAGACAGGGAGACATGGTTTATTCTGACCTGTGTATCTGCAGTGTCTGGATCAATAGCGATAACTCCTCATGTGTCTGAATTTAGCTGTCCGCACTTTAGTGACATCCAGGTTTGAATGTCAGGGATACAGTTGTTTGGGTTATCAAGATGGAGTTGTGTTGAGATTAATAGAAGGATACAACTGTGTGTCATCACCATGGATGAAGCAGAATATTGTGCATTGTACAGTTAGTAATTTTAAAGTTTGTTGCTGTAAAGTTGCTTTGAAATGGCAAAGTGAAAACAACACAAAATTACAGAATAAGCTGTAATGTATAATGCTGCTGGAATATCAATATCAAAACTGAGAACAGACATGGTCCTCTCATGTCTTTTGCACATCTACTCACATTATTTCATGCTGTGTATGCAGGACACATAAATCTCAATGCCTGAGCCTTACACAAGTTGGGGGGATATATTTGTAAGAACTTCAAGCTGCTGTGAGAGAACAGAAATAGCCCTCCACATGGTTTCAGAATGACAAAGGGCAAAGAAAAAAAAACACTTACCCCCCCCTGTGTCTTCCTGTGGCCAATCAGCACCTGACACTTATGAAGACATATAGGATAACATTTGTTGTCATGTCTTGTGGACACTTTACGGATGTTGCCACATATATGTAATGTGCGTGGTGGTGTGTGGGTCTTACTTTCTTGTTTCTTCATCTTCATCATAATCTTCAGTAGGGCCGTCAGTATGATTATCATGACAATGAAACCTATTATCAAATATGGTACACTTCCTGGCCAAAGAAACAGAGAGAGAAAGACAGATTGGAAAAACTTCTTCACACATCCCCCTTACTATAAATGTTTTTTTTTTTTTTTTTTTCAGAATGACCTGAAATCTGAAAGTAAGTAAAGAAAATGTCAATATCAGAATTGGATTGAAGCATTGAAGAAGGCCAAGTAGCTGAGACTTGTAAATTTGACAGAAGGGTATTTGAACATAAGTTTATTGTATCATTCTGACAATACAGAATTTATTTAGCAATATATGAAAACTCTCAGAGCATTTAGGATACTATGAGATCCTGTCTTTGTTAATTTGCTGTTACTACAAATCAGGATGACATCTATTAATTATTAGCAAAATAAATTTTTGCACAATAATGACCATATTTTAGTAGCTCTGGATGTTATTATATTATTATGATTATTATTCATACTCTGCACTGCAGTTTTAATTAAATCAAATATGTATCAAAATCAAATTAGAGTACATACCAGGTGCTGTTGTTGTAGCTAGTATTGTTGTACTAAGGGTGGTGTATGACACAAACATATTAGTAAAAATATCTGAGCTGCCTGAAGACATAGTCGAGTTGCTCATATCAGAAAATGACACAGTAGAGTCAACAGTGACTTTACTGCCTTAACCTCTTTATATCAAGAACTTATAACGTTAGTGGGAGATTATATTCATGTTTAATGTATATTTTCATCACTTTTAAATTCATCTTAACTTGATGATCATACTGAAGTAGCACTGGACATATTATTAATTTTCTGAAGTTCAAATTCAATTTAAAAAATTAGTGTATTTATCAAGTTCAAATGAGTGTACATCATACCAGCTCCTGGTGCTGTTGATGCAGTAGGTGTTGTGGTGTATGACATGGGCATATTAGTGATATCTGAGCTGCCTGAAGACATAGTCGAGTTGCTCATATCAGTAAATGACACATTAGAGTCAACAGTGATTGTTTTAGCAGTTGTTCTGGGACCTGGAAGCAGAAAATAACAGATATTATCAGATATTATTACTTTTTGACAAAGGGATGATATTTTGTTGAAATGAAAATGGAGAATTCAAACTTACCATCTGTAACTTTAAGATTCACCTCTATAAATACATCAGGGCCAGTTCTCTCCACTCCACAGACATATTTTTTGGAGTCTGACATTTGGAGATGAGTTATGCTAACAAACAAATCCTGTCCTCTGTTAATTAACTCTATTCTGTCCTTGCGTTTAGTCTTTCCAGATTCTGCTTTGATGATGATGTGTTTGTCTGCTGTACATGGACTTATACAAAGATACTTAACATTAGATTTTACATTGGTCCAAGCTTTCCAGTCTGAGCAAGTGAATGACACATGTTTCCCAACATGACCAATTATGTTGAGAGTCTGCATCTCCACAAGAGTCAGAGCTACAAATGAAGACCAAGGAAACATTTTTGAATTGTCATATTGTATAAATAACTTTACTTTCAAAAGGCAAATGACTCATTTAACAAAACAAATAAACAAACCAAAAAAGCATCATCCAACAGTTACAGGGTTTATACATCAGCTACAGTAGGTGCAGATACAGAGAATACAGAAATATAAACTCACCTGAAAGAAGACAAGAGTAAATGTAGATTTTTATCATAACGAAAATTGCAAACAAAGAACAAAACACCAAGTGTGAATGAATTATCATGTCAGTCTGCAACGATCTTTATAATAACTTCCCCTTCCTTTCCTCTCACTCCTTCAAATGTCAAAGCTCCTCCTCCTTGCCCAGCCACATCCACAGCTGCAGCCACACAGACACAGACACACACACACTTGTACCTCTACCTTTGTGAGGACACTCACTGACATAATGCATTTCCTAGGCCATTACCCTAACCTAAACCTAATCCTAACCTGAACATTAAAAGCACGTCTTAACCATCAAACAGTTTTGAGTTGTGAGGACTGGCCAAAATGTTCTCACAATGATGGGTTATGATGATGAAAATTTAAGAAAATGTCAATATTAGAATTGTACTGAAGCACTGAAGGATCAATTAGGGACCAAGTATCTGAGTCTTGTAAATTTGGCAGGAGGGTATTTGTGCATTTGTTTCTTGTATCATTCTGACAATAAATACATAGAATTGATTTAGCTATATATTAAAACTCTCAGAGCTTTTTAGGATACTATTATATCCTGTCTTTGTTATTTTGTGATGGTGTTATGATGATGTTAAACAGTGTAAAAAATAACAAACCATACAACTGAAATTGCAAATCATTATTTAATCATGATTTTAAATATGAACAGACAGACAGCACAAATAGCAAAAATAACATTACATTACATTACACAACAGTCAAATGCATAGGATCAATCTTAAGTGGATGAACTGTAGAAGCATGAGTCTGACACTTATGAAGCACTGTGGTGCAGTACTAATTATGCTTGATCTAAAATTGAATTATTAACTTTGTGGGGAGTCCCCATAATGTGACCATTTTAGCAGACTGTTGTTCACACAAAGATCACAACACAAATCACAATGTGAGTAAAAGACTGTTTTACAAATATACAAACTATTAATTAGAGGTCATTCAGATCTATGATCCACTGCTTGTGTCCACTGACACTGAACATTCTGAGAATAGAAATAGAAAATCTATGGAAATGCACACTATAACATATAAACATGTAACACTATGACAGATAAAGATTCAATGACATTCATCTAACCAGTATTTAATCAGATAATGTGGGACGGTCTTTACACCAATGTATGGCAATGCATGACATTAATCAATCAGTGAAAGTTGTGAGATGGCTGTGTGACGGGTGTGGCGGGTGTGAGAGTGCTGTAGACTTGGTCTTCAGCTTTTGTTTTTGGGTGGAGTGTTTGATAGACTCCTTCAGGACCTGCACTCTGTGGGAACATAAAATTTTACAAGTATGAAATCAAATAAAACAAAAATGCATTTAACTGATTTTTTGCTGAAAATGACAGATAATGCATTTTTGCAACATTCTATGCATGAAGGGGCTACACCTATTTGAAAATTGAACCAAAATGGCATTATGTTTAGTAGCTGCAGGCCAGATTGTAAAATGTATGAATCTTTGTGTGAGAGAACAGAAAGTTATTTTCCATTTAGCACAATGAAGTAAAAAGCTTAAGCCATTTTCTTTTTCCATTTCTTTTTTTCAACATATTGTATCATCATTCATATGATAGTGATGCAAAATCATTCAAAGTTGTGACAGTTATGTGGAGTGCCATACCCTGCTGATAGGTGTGAGAGTGCTGTAGACCTGGTTTCTATCCTCACAAGATTTGTGAAGAGTTTGGTAGACTCCATCAAGGTCTACACTCTGTGAGAAAACAACATGCATGTTACTAAAGAAGTACCACATTAAACAGAATTTTAAAAAAAATCATAAAATCATGGAAAAACTAACCTTAACCTTAACAGTATTGCTGAAAGACAATGAAGAGTGAAGTAGGACATACACATAATGAACAATCACACAAGCCTGAAAGGTGCTTCCAAAGTAGTTTGCATGTAAAGTTGAGCAATTGAAACTACTCACTCTTTAAGATCATTTAGTATGTGATTAGCAAGTTTATCATATAACCAGCCTGTATTTGCCATGTGTCAGACAAGTAACTGTAAGGACCAAAACAAATGACATAATAATGAAAGCTACCCTTGGCAGATAAAACAGCTGGTGGACTCATCAGTGCAAACCAGAAATTCACTACTAAGCAGTTACCAGGAAAACAAGGGTATTTTGTCCTATCTGTAGAACTCAAAGTATCAGACACATGCATAACTATAAATACTACATAACTACATCATCTACATGACATGCTACATTTTATTTCAAGTGTTCCCTACCTCAAGATACAGATAGTGTCAGCAATAGTAAAGTGGAAAAAAAAAACGTGTCATATCATTATAAGACAATAGTGCCGAGCATTGCCCTGCAATACCATCACAGGTGAGCTGAACTGCACAATCATACCATATTCATAGTTGTTGGCTAAAACTTGTAGCTCTTAGATTTTTTTTTATCTGTGAGTGGCAGCAGGATTAACAAAACATGAGTATATAACATTTATGCTGAAGAAGAATCTTAAATTAACAAAGAGGAAATTGAAGACAGACTTCAAGAGTTTGACAAGGCTCATTCCATCAGTTAAGGGTTAGAGCTTTAAAAGTGTAACCACTGCAGGGTTGCATTTTGCATTCTGAGAGAAAGGAGGTTTGCGGGGATATAATGTATAGTAACATTATGTATTGTCTGATGTGTGTGTGTGTGTGTGTGTGTGTGTGTGTGTGTAATGAGTAAAAACTGTAGGAGTAAGGGAACTTTTTTCACCATTAGAATGAAAATTCCACTGTTCACTGTCAACCTTATCACAGACTAATGTTAGACTAAAAATTCAAAAAGATGAACACATCTACTTAAGAAGCTGAACATTTCAAAGTTTTAGTTTTTCTAGGAAAAAGAATGTATAATTAGTTAGGGGCCAAAGATGTACTGATATGAAGAGGGAAGATGTCAAAGAGAGAAAGAAAGAAGTGAGAGAGAATGTTCACATTCTTTCTCTGAAGAGCAAACAAAATTAGACTGCTTAAACATCAGTGGCCAAAGTGACAAGGCCAGTAAGGCTTCTACAAAATGTTACTCATACTGATGCATATGGGACTTGCTCAAAGCACTTTTGTGTTGCCATGGGGGTGGACTTTTTCATCACAGGAGTGTGCTCTGACAAATGTGTGGTCTACATTTATACTTATGCCTTGGATGGACTTCAGTGAATTGTAATCGTGTCCAAAACAGAATGAGAGTTAAAAATGTGAAAAAAGAGAAAAATCTGTAATGGTGTTAAGGTGCACCACAGCAAACACACAAAAAACATGGCTGACTGTGACAAGCTAGTAATTAGACAATTTAACTGCCAGCAATGTCAGCAATACTTCATGTTGCCTTTTAGTTGATGGTTTACCATTTACGGTACATGCCTACATGAGTGCTGCCAATGTTGTGTGACGTCAGACAACTGCTTCTCCATGACGTTGGGGTAGATAAATTTGCCCTGAGTTCACAAGTAGGAACTCCACTGGCATTCCACTGTACTTTTTAGGAGGCCCGAAAATCTGGACTTCTGTGTTATCTGGAGCAGCATTAAAGATCCACAAGAAAAAACCCTCCATATTTTAAATATCAAAATGGAAAAACTCACCTCTCCTATGTCTTCTTGTGGGGTGGTCACAACCACTTGAAAAACACACAAGACAGCGTTTGTTAATGTCACTTGCCAAATAATGATCACTGAATGACATGACACATAATATGCAGAATGTGTTGGTTTATGTATCTTACTCAGCTGTTTTTTCATCATCCTCCTTCCAAGTATCAGTAGAACAACCACTATGGATATGATGAAAATTAAACCTAGAGTCAAATATGGGGCATTTCCTGGCCAAAGAGAGAAAAGGAGGAAGACGAACATATTAATCACACTTTTAACTGCAGTTGCTCCTCACAATCTCTTTTACATTGGTGAATCTTATGTTTTAATTTTTTATTTGAATTTTACTGCCTTAACCTCTTTATATCAAAAACGTATAACATTAGTGGGAGATTATATTCATGTTTAATGTATATTTTCATCACTTTTAAATTCATCTTAACTTGATGATCATACTGAAGTAGCACTGGACATATTATTAATTTTCTGAAGTTCAAATTCAATTAAAAAATTTATGTATTTATCAAGTTCAAATGAGTGTACATCATACCAGCTCCTGGTGCTGTTGATGCAGTAGGTGTTGTGGTGTATGACATGGGCATATTAGTAAGAATATCTGAGCTGCCTGAAGACATAGTCGAGTTGCTCATATCAGTAAATGACACATTAGAGTCAACAGTGATTGTTTTAGCAGTTGTTCTGGGACCTGGAAGCAGAAAATAACAGATATTATCAGATATTATTACTTTTTGACAAAGGGATGATATTTTGTTGAAATGAAAATGGAGAATTCAAACTTACCATCTGTAACTTTAAGATTCACCTCTATAAATACATTAGGGCCTGTTCTCTCCACTCCACAGACATATTTTTTGGAGTCTGACATTTGGAGATGAGTTATGCTAACAAACAAATCCTGTCCTCTGTTAATTAACTCTATTCTGTCCTTGCGTTTAGTCTTTCCAGATTCTGCTTTGATGATGATGTGTTTGTCTGCTGTACATGGACTTATACAAAGATACTTAACATTAGATTTTACATTGGTCCAAGCTTTCCAGTCTGAGCAAGTGAATGACACATGTTTCCCAACATGACCAATTATGTTGAGAGTCTGCATCTCCACAAGAGTCAGAGCTACAAATGAAAACCAAGGAAACATTTTTGAATTGTCATATTGTATAAATAACTTTACTTTCAAAAGGTAAATGACTAAATGACTCATTTAGCAAAACAAACAAACAAACCAAAAAAGCATCATCCAACAGTTACAGGGTTTATACATCAGCTACAGTAGGTGCAGATACAGAGAATACAGAAATATAAACTCACCTGAAAGAAGACAAGAGTAAATGTAGATTTTTTTCATATTGAAAAATATGAATAACATAATAACAAATTATGAACAAAGAACAAAAAAAAAATGACCGTGAATGAATTATCATGTCAGTCCAACCACGGTCTTTATGATAACTTCCCCTTTGCTTTCCCCTCAGTCTTTCAAAGCTCCTCCTCCTTGCCTTTGAAAACACACACATACACACACTCACACAGACACATAATATGAAACAACAAACCATACTGAAATAGCAAACCATTACTTAACCATGATTTTAAATTTGAACAGATAAAAAAAAAAAAGCAAAATAACATAAACAGCCATAGTCAAAGGCATTGGATCAGTCTGAAGTGGATGAAATGTGAAGACATGAGTCTGACACTTCAAAGCGTACAAAACAGGTATGAAATACAAATATACATATATGAGGGTAAATTTGAAAGTATTCAGATCTGTGATCCATTGCTTGTGTCCACTGAGCAGAAAAACATTCTGAAAGAGAAAAGGTGTGGAAATTAACAGATATGACAAGTAAAGATTCAATGACATTCATCAGATCAATATTTAATCAGATGATGTGGGACAGTTTTGACCACTCAGTCAATTAATCAATCAGTGAAGGTTGTGACGAATCTGTAAAAACACGACATTTAACTGAAAATGACATATAATGCATCTGTGCAACATCCTGTACAACGGGGCCACATCTATTTTCAAAGTGAACCATAATGGCATTATGATTAGTAACCTGGCCAGAGTCTAAAATGTTTGAATCTTTGCTTAAGAGAACTGAATGGTATTTTCCATTTAGCACAATGAAATAACTCTTTTTACACTTTCATTTTTCAACATATCGTGTCATATCATCATTCATATGATAGTGACGCAAAAGCCCCTGCTGCAGTGATCATTCAAAGTTGTGACAGTTATGTGGAGTGCCTGTTAATGGGTGTGAGAGTGCTGTAAACCTGGTCTTTATCCACCCTAGATGGGTGGAGAGATTGGTAGACTCCATCACACCAACATGCTTGATGCACAGTATTAAAGTAGTACCAATTTAAACAAACAAAAATACTCAAACCATTTTATAAGTATTTAATTGAAACTAATAGCCAATGCACTGGTGCACCTGTTTATACATTTGTAAAATGCATAAGTTCAGTCAGGAAGACGATCTCCCAGTGCATTTGTTTTAAATCTGTCGCACGGTTTCCCACTGTTGATCAGCACCTCTTACTCACTCCTGTCTTCATTCAGTCACAACCCGACATGCTCACCTTGTGAGCCAATCACCGGTTAGCTGTCAAAGTTTAAAATGGTCTCCCTCTCTGCTGTCATTCAGCTGTCATTTCAGCAATGAAACTGCACGACCCACCTCCACCCCTTCACCACCCCATCAGACGCCCTACACCTCCATCTACCTTCTGATCGAAGTTCCCCAGTTCATCACCACCACCAGGTCTAGGCTCCAGGGGGAAGTTCTCTGCCTTTGGGAAGCTCTGGCCACACTTGACTGCTGTCCATGGCAATCCTCTTCCTGCTGGGGTCTAAGCACCAAAGTCTGCTTTGTCCTCAATAAATTTATACTCATTCATACTTTGCTTCTCTCGATCTCTTCGTTCATTTAGTCTCTCCTGATTGAAATTCTGTTAACATGTAGAAAGTTTTTTCATGACCACAAATGAAATAGCAAACCATTAGTTATGAAGACATGTAGTCTAACAAAGTGAAACATTCACATATAGAAGATCAGTGAGAAGTGGCTCAACTAAACCTCAGACTGACTGTTGTCAAACCACAGTAGCACAGCACAGAATCTACTTGACCACATACAAAAAGTCTGCCTGCATACAAAGCTGCACCAAATGCATTCATATATAGCTTTTTTGATGCTGATCTGCCTTGGGTGCATGCAGTGACTGAGTATAAATAAATGAGGTCAGAGTGTTGCTGGCTGTGACAGTGCTGCAGATTATCTCTGTGATGACTGGTGCTTTACTGGTTCAGATGCTGATGTGTTGATTCCTGAACAGTATGCTGACAAAATAAAGCAAAATCTAATATTGGTGGATAGAAAGAGGCTTTTTTTTTTCAAAATAGATCATGTAGCATTTTACAAAGCTCTGTACTATGTGGAGTATAAATATTAATATGTAATATTCATCAGAGACAATTTTGATCCAAATTATATGGGACAGTTGTGACCAACGAATTAATAGATCAGTCAGTTAAGTCTATGGCACAGCAAAATTTACATACAACTGTGCCATAGACCTGGCCTGGCCTCATGGACACAGTACAGCAAAGAGCTCCTACATGAGCTGAAGAGACAAACAAAGGAAGACAAGAACCTTGCTTGCAAAAACAATAATAAAACAGCAAGGCACTTTACATGAAAAAGAAATAAAAGTAGCTGGGTACTATTTGACAGAAAACAGTTAAGAAGGTGATAAAAAAAATAAGATCACAAACCCAGCCTATGTGAAACTGATATGTCATTATGAAGAGATGAATAGAAAGCTAAACCAGATCCACATACATGCATTTAGGATACCACTTCTTCCTTGTTCTATCTATCGAGTACTGTAGTTCAGTACAAAAGTGTTTTCAAGTAAATGTTAAAAATCCTAAAGAAAAAAGGATAAGGTGATATGGACCAAAATATTGCCTATTTTCAACAATTTCTACACTAAAATATACCCTTTGGGAAAGTGACCTCAAATTCAATCAATCAAACTTTATTTGTATAGCATCTTCATAAGAAGTAGTAGTTTGAAATGCTTTAGACTGATAGTTTATATAAGACAGAAAGTAGACTGTAATAGTGGAGACTAGAAATAAATAGATTAAAAGACAATACATATAAAATGATGACAATGTAATACAGTAAGATAGATTTTTAAAAGCTTTTCAAAGCACCTTCAAAGCTAATAGTACTATACTGATAAAACAGAGTTAGGTAAAAGGTAGACAAAACTAATAAAATATTTATTTAATCAATAGAAGGGAATTAAAATTGACAACATAGACAGAATAAAACAAGTGAATAAAAAGTAAGTATATAATAATTTATAAACCATACTTAATAAAAAAATCAGGCTGAAGACAAGATTTCAACACAAGTTATTCTCAGTCTCAGGCAGACTGTTGTAGCACTGAGTATGAAAAAGCTGCCTGCACTTTGAATAACTAACAGGCTCGTACAGAGGACGTATATTGTACTGTGTCATACACTGTAAGCATGTGAGGCATACAGTATGTGTTGCTGCCAGTGCTTGGAAAAGGCAAAAAATTAATAGCAATATAGAAATTGACAGACAACCAGTGTAAGGACTTAGGTGTACGGTGTAACAACTGGAATGTATTTGGTCCTCTGCTCCTGGTCAGATTCAGAGTTCTAAACTGGGCTGTAGCTGATTTATAACATTTTGGGTAGACCTGATAGTAGAGCATTACAGTAGTAGTAAACCCTGCCCTAATACGTATATGCAGCATAGTTTTTTCAAAATACCCAGAGAGAGAAACAATGACTTTAGTTATATTTTGAGGTGGAAAAGGCAGATTTGAGTTGAAGACCACATCAAGGTTTCTGTTTACTGAAACTGAAGTTTCTCTCTCTAAGCTTTAGAGTTTCATGACTAAAATTTCGGTTTTATTTTGGTTGAGCTGTAAAAGTCTTAAGTGCATCCAGATCTAACATCAAAATATATCTCAACAGAGAATCAGTTAGTCCTGTAATATCAGAAAGACATGGCCAACCGCTATGTGTCCGTCAGGCCGAGACTAAAGGGCAGGACTCAGACGCAGATGACGTAGAAACAGACTTTATTAACAACAAAAGTCTCCTACTGAGGAGGCAAACAAAGCAGAAAGTGATTTTGAATAAAAACGCTCCATTAGGAGGAAAACCAGAAAAGCTCTAAATAAAACTCTCTCCTAAAAACGGAGGACCCAAGAAAAGCTATGAACATAAACCAGTAAAACAAAATCGCCTCCAAAAGGATAGAAATAAACAATCCAAGAAAGTTCTCTACACATGCAAGAAACTGAGATATCAAAATTTACAAACAAAAATCACTCTTACAGAGGAACAATATTTACTGGAGGCAACACTGTGGCTGTGATCATATTGAGGTAAGTCGGTGAACGGACAGACACTCTGGCACAAGACAAAGGAGACACAGACTATTTGAAACACATTTATAGGATGGAACAGGTGGAGACAATGAGTAATCAGGACACACCAGTGGACAAGGAGGAAGGGCAAGGTTCGAAACGAGAGAGGTAAATCCTTCAAAATAAAACAGGAAATGACAAGACCAAACCAAGACAAGACAAACCTCACCGCAGTGTGACAGTGTCAGTATAACTGAAAGAGATATGTGTCTCCTGATGACATCACCTAGGGTAACGACAGATAAAAGAAGTGGTCTGAACTGATCTCGGGAACCCTCAGGTTATTTGAGAAGAGGTTATTATCAATTTCAACAAAGAGCTCTGTGTCTGAAGGATATAAACAACCAGTTAAACAGACTACTGTTGAGAGACAGAATCCATACCTGTAGGGGGTGTTGAGGAGGTTGTTACAGAGTCA
Organism: Lates japonicus; assembly: GCA_033238685.1. Taxonomy (NCBI): domain Eukaryota; kingdom Metazoa; phylum Chordata; class Actinopteri; family Centropomidae; genus Lates; species Lates japonicus. Next base: position 12,190 of record BRZM01001524.1, read on the forward strand.
GTCCATAGTGGCGGTGTTTCAAATGATCAGAAGCTGAGACACTGTGAGAATGTTTGCAGTTAACATCCGTGAACCCAGGCAGCTGGGGTGTAGTCCATCTTTCTATAATATGAGGAACGCTTCCAAAAGAGATCAAAACGTCTATAAAAAAGTCCATGTGGGAAATAGTGTGAATGGAGCCATGTATGCAAGCTGAGAATCAAGCTCATCCATGCAATGTGTGAATCTGGACCAGATAAAAGAATCTTTTTCCCACGGTGGCCTTTCAGCAAGTTAAAAAGAAGGTTAAATCATGTTTCAGCAGTTCAGACTGGCTGGCCACTGAAGGTCATGGGACTAACATGAATCATAAGTGTAGTTTACTGTGGAATGGTTTCTAAAAGGTTGGGGATTTTTTCAGTCAAATCCTCACAGTAGCTCCGGAAAGCACAAGGTTTTTACTTTTATAGACATCCCCTGTATAGATGAAATCAATTATAATTGGAAAGGGGATGCCATTACTGGACTTTTGTGTGGGAGGGATGATGATTTGTGTAAATCTCCTCCCATGTACACAACGTATGACCGCCAGAGGGATGAGGCCCAGGAAAGCACCTGTAAAAAATAAATAAATAATGAATACAAAAGCTTCAACTTCATAATAATTGGTACAAATCCATTTCTATAGAAAAGAGGATAGACTCCACATAATGATGTACCCTTCCTCTGAGCACTTGTGCAAGTCCTTATCACTGAGGTTGCTGTTTTACAAACAGTAGCACAGTTACATTACTCTAATTCAAAATAGACTTATACAAACATTTATAATATGTGTGAAATCTAGGCAAGTGTGCTCCTTACTAATAACATATATTAACCATGGGTGACTGATTTAGGAGCCAATGTGCCAAAGGAAAACAGGTGGAAAACAAATAAATAGTACATTTTATTAAGTAGTTCAGTATCTGGGTATTAACTAGTTAATTAGTGAACAGTACAGACTACCATCTGTAACTTTAAGATTCACCCCTATAAAGGAGTTAGCTAATCCTCTCCAGTCCACATATGTATGTTAGAGTCTGATATCTGGAGATTGGTGAAGGTCACAGATAAACCAGTTAAAGCCGTTGTTTGTATAATTCTATTCTTGTTTTAGTTTCTCCAGATGCTGCTTTGATGATGATGTGTAGTTCTTCTCGCATTTGACTCACAATAATACTTATCATAAGATTTAACATCAGTCAAATTCAAACAAGCGGAACATGTACAAGTTACATCTGCCCAACATGACCCTTTATGTAGAGAGGCTGCATCTGCACAACAGTCAGAGCTAATGGAAATTAAGGAAAAAAGGAAATTGGTTGATTACAATGTTTATAAACAGAAAATAAATGCAGTCTATCAGTTTATAGGGCAGCATGTTTGCATGAGCTATGGACAGACAGAAGAAACAACTCACCAGATAGGAGACAAGAGTAAATGTAGAATTTTCTCATAGTGACAAAAACAATAGAGCAAAAACAACAGCAGACGTGATAAGTCTTTTTTACATTTTCTTCCTTTTAAAGATTTTTGGAGGCCAAAGCCTCCTCATCCTCAGAAAGGAAGAAGAAAGTAGTTTTGACATTAAGGTATGTACTAATCTAATTACTTCCAGCATTATAACTTCCTTTGTTAGCATAAGTTTACTTTACTTTCATTTTCTCATACTTAAATATGATGATGGATCATCTTTTTCGTAAAGAAGCTCTGTAAAGTGAGTCAGGCCGCACAGCCTTGTTTATCCTACGTTGTGCTCATGCCTTTTACTCATAAACCTTCCTGCCCTAATTTTTCCAGCTATTTACATCTCAATCAGTGTGATCCCTCTAAACTCGCCCATAATCATTCAGTGCACCACAGGTAACTCTCGGAATAATATTTGACCTCAGGGTATCTGTAGGCAGGAGGTCGAGGTTCATCTCTACCAATGTTTTGTGGCACCATGCCGATGTTTTCAAGGTATCCATATTTTTCATTCTCTCAACTTTCCATAGAATCATTTTACTATTACTTACTATTACTTACTACTTCTTAGGCAGTAGCTGGAAAGTTAGATATCCATAAGACTTTCTGAGCTTATAGACTGAACATCAGCACACATACAGGGCAGTAACATCCTGAGGATGCAGTACTAGATCACAAGGATCATCGATATTTTAAAACTTTTATTGTCTCCATACTACTAAACCCTTCTTAGGACTACCATCCTTCACCTGGAGCCACAACAAAAAAAGATTTTATTTGTCATCATAACCAAACACTTCATGCTAATTTTCTGCAGATAATTAAACTGGAGTACAAGATCAGCGGCCCAGTTGAGTAAACAGCATTATTTTGGGAAGTCATCAATATATTCAGAACAGATTCCTTTTTTCCGATTAGTAGCATTATTGAGCATTTGCTTTTGCTAACATCAAACAGCAAACTTAATCAAACATGAAATAAGAACTAGCTAAAAACAGAACTGTTAAGGTATGTCATTATACACTGAGAACATGGTAAAGGCTTTTGAAAACTTCTGAAGTGTTTTCACTTTGTAAAGGAACACACACAACTTTGTGGTGCCCATAATAATCACACCTTCTTTGTCAGCATCCAGACCACCTTGGGACATTCTAAGACACCAGCCATCACCACATCAACTGCTAACCATAGTCCTCCCACATCAAGACATTTCCTCACACCAGAATCTCTGTTATGAAATGATCATAATCTGTTGGCCTTCATGGAAACACAAAGCACCTCAACCCACCTCTCCACCATCATTCTGCCTTTCATTTCATTCCTTCCTCTCCTCCTTTCTTCTTATATGTAGTAGATTAACCAACCATTCTTCTGTAATGTGTCCTTGTTGGAGGAATGAGAATATTATCTCCATCTTCTCCTGGCTTTGACAGTGCTTATTATTAAATACACTTTAAATGTCAGCCCTGCTTCCGTGAGTGTGTGTAGGGTGTCATAGATATCTAGAGGTTTGTCAGGAAGCTCTGAAGCATTTATATCTCTGATGAAGCAGTGAGGTAAGGACCGATGTCTTTTAAAACATGTCGTAATATCTAATTATACTGTAAACTTCTAAGATGTTGTCCACACAAAAGCAGCAAAATCACCAAACCCCTCATGAACATTAATTTTACCTGGTAAATGGAATGATTATGTTATGATTCCTGTTCAACTGTTTACGCGGCCTTTTCTGCTTCTGTTTAGTATTTACTCCATAAGCTGTTTTGTCCCATTATGGCATTACAGATTCAACATCTGTCAAGAGTTACTGTTTGTTTTATTCTTTGTTTATCCTGGATGAAGACCATTCACTTGACCATTTTAGCCATATCTTCCTCCTTGTCCCAAGTTAAGTGTGTTTTCATTTTTTCTTGCTCTGGGTCCGTCCATCGTCACAACAATTCGCTTTCTCATGCTGACAATTGATTTCACATTGCCTTCTCTCTCATGACATGTCCTTCTCGCCCAATTTCGCTTAGCTGTCTCAATCTCTTGTATTATTCATACTGTGAGGCCCTGAGCTCTCAGCCATGCTCACATTGCTGGATACCACTTTGACAAATTTGTAAATGTGAAGATGGTGCTGGTGGCTTCCACCATTTATGTCAAGAGTGTAGAGGTTAGTAGGTTTCATCACATTGTTCTGTTTTTAAATATAGCTTACTTAGTCTCCCCAGCCTTTTTGCTAATTTAAGGTAATCTTTTATCATTAGCAAAGAATATGTTTCACATTAAAATAGAATAAATTGGTCATTTTAAGACATCAAGGCTCTACACTACAACATTCACTTGGCAGTAAATCCAGCATTGTCTTCATGTTATCTTTTTTATTGATGAGCAAGTTCACCCAAATCATAAAAAGTATTTAAACACTGTCTGTCTATGCAGTTGAGGTCAATGAGTTTTGGCTGCGGAGCTGCCTGTTACCTAGATGAGTCACAAACACTTTGTATCCCTGTCTTATTTACCACACTGTAAATAAGACAAGGAATCAAAGTATTTGTAAGAACTAACATTAACCAACATTAACATAACCATCTATGACAATACTGAGAATATAGGAAAGAAGAGGTAAGTTAATGAGCCATCCCACCTTTTTCTGTCATGTAGCTAAAGTCTTGTTAGTGACCTTCTCACTACAAACCATACTGCCATCTAAGTAGCTTTTAAAAAAAGCTTTGCCTCAGGAGGCTCTTAATAAATCATTATAGCTTCGTTGTCCACCTAGCTAACTAAGAAATTAGGCTCTATGTTTACTAAGTCACAAAAGAAGTCAAGTCTCATTTATTTGAGCTGATGTGATAGATGAGCTCTCTATGGATTTTGCAGCAAAAAACCTTTAAGATATTACAAATGGATGCAGTGTTTCTTATCCAATTTGCCAATTCATTGGTTTTAAAATTTGCAAGACTGAATGTGCAAATTAGACTGTCCATGGATACTATTACTGCTCTCTCTATTGTTGCGAGGAAAATTCTGTGGGTTTTAATTTATGTCAGTGGACAAGAGTCACTTTTGGTCAAGACTAATATGGACTGCTGGGGTAAGTGATCATGTTTGTGTTCGGGGCACAAAGTGTCCAAAATGAAAAGCTATCTAAACGTAGAGAGACAGTGAAAAATTGTACATTTTGTCAGGATCTCATAACTGTCTTAACTCATGATGTAGCTGCACATTCTGTAGTGTTTGATGCTGATGCTCTGTATGACCACTTTTTCACATGTGTACCTCAAAAGCAAAGGATGACACATTTTTCTTCCTTATATTGTAAATGCAACAAAATTCCAAAGAATTCATCTTTATGGGAGGAACAAAAGTGCTGCTGCAGTGTGATAAAAACCACTCCTGGATAAAGAGACCACAGTTGGCAAAGTCTAGGAACTTGAAAAAAAGAAGTTGGAAAACTGTAGAATGAAATGATGTGAAATTATGTGTGGATGGGTGCTGAACACAGAGAAGGTCTGCAGTAAAGGGAGGGAATGCAGCTCTCTTTTAAAAAGTTATCCCATTACTGTCAACAGGCCTATGGGTCAATGGACACATTTGAAATGACAGTATAATAAAGTACTGGCCCTTGAGTGCTTTGCACAGAATCCTGATAGGAAAGCATGCACTTGGATGTGTGTGTTTACAGGAATTTGTGTTAAAGAAGAGTGTGAAAAGAAGGACAGACACAGAAAGAAAACAAAATGAAGAGAGATAGATTCATATGGCCTCCCTCCACTGCAAGAATTAATATAATACTGAATGCATAAATGTAATGACATTGTATAGTAGCAGATAATATAGAATACCAAATGGTAGAGTTACAATAAAAGACAGGTAGAAACAAGGAGAGAAAAAGTCAGATATGAAGAGTTTGGGTGAACATCTAAAGTTATGAGAAAAAAAGAAAGAGTGAGTGAAGGAGCTTGTGTGCGCAATGATGATTCATCATGGTTTGGGTTTTTTCCACCAGGTCAAGACTGCTGCAGCCCAAAATAACAACATAACCATTACTCCTGTTGATGTCCGTTATTAAGAATACCTTGATATGGGGAGAGAAAAAAAAACTATTAGAGGAGCAGTTGTACATGGGAGTTGGATGACCCAAGTATAATCCAGATAAAAACTCATGTAAACACTCCTTTTGAACTACTTTTAACACAAATTAACACTAGTTAGAGAAATAAAAGCAACAACATTTTACAACACTGAAGACTCAGGAGATTCTTTTTAAAAACAATATTATTTTATTTTGTATTTTATTGGTATTGTTATATACATGGCATAATTTGTGCTTTTTTATTATCAAGAATAAAACCATAAGGGAACACGTCAGAAAATTAAACTTCAAACCAAGATTGAACTGTTCTTTTTTTTTTCCAGCTGGATATACTGAGAATTCTACAAAACCAGGAGAGAAGGGGAGGAAAAAGACAGAAAACTAAATAGATAGATAGGTAGATTGATAAATAGATAGTTTGTCCAGAGACACTTGCAGATGGTCCACTGAGGGTAGTGTGAACGTTCAGACTGTGATGTGCTTTTACCAACAGCAGCAAAGGCACCTGTGTATCGCTTTGTTTTAAAAAAAGAAAGTACGCCTCAGGGCCTTATTTCAGCTGAGTCCATACACATACAACCAAATCCATCCATAATTTCTTCCAGGGGGATTTCTGCCACATCATTTTTTGTCCAGCCATTGCAGAGGTTGGGCGCTAGGTTTGCCAGCTTGAGGCCATTCACACCAATCCCCCCATCTAAGACTTGTAGAGATTGTATAATATACAATTATACAATCTACATATACATATATATATATATATATATATATATATATATATAAAGAGACTCCTCCAAATCACTGTCTTGATGTGGCGGAGGGGTTTGTGTGTGTATATGTGTGCATGGTGGGGTGGGTGCTGGTTAGGGGCAGGGAGAAGGTGGAAGGTGGAGGTGTGTAGGAAGATGGTTGGTTGGTGGGGGTGTAGTGTTATCTACTAGATATAGTTGGGCTTGCCTCCACAAAAAGCACTGGTTCTGAAACCAAACTCCTGGAGAGGGGCTGGACTCTATCCTTTTCCAGATTTGCCCTGGTTGTGAGGCAAGAGGCAGGTGTGGGGATACTAACAAGCTTCTGGCTGAGCACCACTGTATTAGAGAGGGTTTCCTGATGACAGGAAGGCTCTAACCATTGTTTGCGCTTATGCACCGCACAGCAGTTTAGAGTATCTTGCCCTCTTGGAGTCTCTGAGTGGGATCCTTGAAAGGGCACCACCTAGGGACTCTAGAGTCCTCTTGGTCGACTTCAATGCTCATGTGCGCAATGATGGAGAAACATGGAGAAGCGTGACTGGGAGGAACAGCCCTCTGAACTGAACCTGAATGGTGCTTTGTTATTGGATGTCTGTGCTTGTCATGGATTGGCCATAACAAACACCACATTTGAGCATAGGGTAGTTCAACTTCCAGAAGAACTTCTTATGAAACCTTGGAAGGTTATTAGAGGGGCCATGGGAATTTGCCTATCCAGTGTACATGTGTTTTGTGGACTTGGAGAAGACTTATGACTGTGTCTCTCAGGGGTTCTTGTGGGGGGCACTAAGGATTCTTTGGCCATTATTACAAGCCATCCTTTCCTCATATAACTGAAAAGAGAGTTGTGAGTGTATTCTTTGCAGGAAGTAAAACACGCTCCCTGTTGGTGCTGGCCTATGTGTGCATTCCATGGGAGGTTTTTTGTGCACATCCCACTGGCAGGAGACCATGGGGTAGACCCAGAAAACACTGGAGAGACTATACATCTCACCTGGATTGGGAATGCCTTGGGATCCCCCCCGCGGAGGAGCTTGAAAACACTGCTGCGGACAGGAAAATCTGAACTACCTTCTTAAACCTGCTGCCACCCTACTCTTTGGATAAGCAACAGAAAATGGATGGATAGATGGATATATGAAGGATAACCTCCCAAATCCTATTTTGGACCTTCTTGACTTAGGGCATCGTGTGGAGTGGACTTTCTTCCTGATATTTGCATTTGTCATGGACAGAATTAGAGAATTATAGAGTGAGGATATAACAAAAAAAATATGGAAACAGCATCAAGATGTGTTATCTGGGCAGAAACATGTCTCAATGACAGAAAAAATACATGGCTGAGAGGGAAGAGCAACACTTGGCAAGAAAAGAAGAAAAGTCATGCAAAAGGAGCAAAAAAAAAAAAGTCTGACAGACAAGGAACACAGGATGAAGATGTATAACACTCCATAACCAAACCAAAATTGGTCTGGCTGTCAGCCGACTGCTGCCTCTGTCTGACTGGAGGTTTGGCCTCACACCACAAAATGGTCTGTCCGCCTTAGCACCCACCTGAGCCTTAATTTAACCTAAGACGGATGACTTACTTTCCTGTTCTTTTTCTTATTCTTAAATTTGCTTCTGTACTGTGGAAACCAAAAGACATGGGAATAGATGCTGTGGGGGGAAACCCTGCATCTGGTACAACTGTGATGGTTTGCAAAAAATGTTTTGAACTAGCCCAGTGGAAGAAAACAGACAAAACAATATTTTCTGTTTTTTTTTTTTTTTTTTTTTTGACCAGACCAGTTGGAAGAAAGAGTATAGCCAGAATGATTTTTTTTTGTTACCAGTCCAGTGCAAGTGGGTGCATAGACATAAAAAATAACTAGAGCATGGAGAAAAGATAAAGGAGAGCAGAAGCAAACTATGGAAAGCTAAAGGATTAGAGACATTGAAGGGAAAGACGAATACAAGAACAGAGATAAGTAAAATATTTGATCTAAAAGAAAGAAAAAATTCGATGTGAAAATCTGAAATTTTAAGGGGAAAAGCTGGTGGATGCAAGGCTAAAGTACAATTATTTGCATTAGTTATCCTGTGAAAAGTGGAATTTGAGAACATAGTCACTTTCAGGTGCAGATTAATGTGGAAGGGTCAAACTTTAAGATTTGGGTTGAAAGACTAGAGGGGGAGGAGGGGGAAGGCCTTTCTGGTATAGATTGGTCCGTTAGCTAGCCTTAGCTTCCCACTAGACTAAACCATTGTCTGATTTATTTGTTAGCTACCTGCAGGGCTAAACCAAAGTCCTCACTCATGTCTGTTAGCCAACAGAGTCCTTGTCCATGTCCCTGCTGGTGAGTTTGCAGTCCATCACCATATCTGTTTGTCCTAATAAAAGCAGGAGCATGTTTTCCAGGACATTTTGGTCAAATGGTGAACACACAACTCACTTTGTTTGTAAGAGAGTTTGCTGTTCTCAGGCAACCCCCAAATGTAATCCATGTGACTTTCAGGACTGTCATGGCAGCAAATCAACAATGGCAAGGACAGCCAATGAGAGCTCCAGAGTGATTCTGTCCATTCATGGCCATGAGTGGTCTTAGCATCAAACCCACAAGCTAATCTTGTTGGCTTTTGCTTCCGGCCAAATCATCCATCATCTTGACTAGCGATAGCAAATGACCAATCCATATTAATTTGGTCGATGAGCTGGCTTCTCACCAAGCTCTAGTCCATGTTGATTCAGTCCTTTAGCTGACATTAGCTTCACACCAAGCCACAGTCCATGTTGATTTGGTCTGTTAGCAAGCGTAAGCTTCCTGCCAAGCTGTGATCCATATTATTCAGTTGGTTAACGGACGTGAACTTCTTGCCATGCTACAATCCATGTTGATTCGGTATGTTAGCTGGCATTAGCTTCCCATCAAGCCACAATGATTCAGTCTGTTGGCTAGCATTAGCTTCAAACTCTAATAGTCCATATGTCCCAGGTGTCTGTAAACCTCCTATTTTCAGCTCCAGAGACAAAAGTTACTAGTGGTTTGGCAGGTAGAGCCTTTCTCAGCTGGGGACAGGTAGAGCTTGCCATTAGCGCAGGCACACAGCTCATACACAGTTTGTTTGGTGTAGGTGGTACCTGCAGGCGCCCCCTCCAGGGGGTCCACAGCGCTGCCGAGGGGAATGTTGCCCAGCCTGATGGTGTTAGCATCTAGAAAGATCTATGAACATGAAAAAGAGATGATTTAGAAAACATGAGAGCACTGTTTCAAAAACAATGATGAAGAACAAATTAAACACAAAGACAATAACATTCTATATAAAGCATGAAAATAGACACACAGAAGTTGATGTTACAGCTGTAGAGGACTGGGTGCACATGGGTTGCCTTTCCAAAGATAATATGCAGAAAAATAGAAGGGGAGAAAGCTATGTTTTCAAAAAGAAAAGAAAAGAAACTGGGGTTGTGAGTACAGAAAAAGAGAGCACATTGCCGTAGGGGATGTGACTATAGTCTCTGTGGTCGACTACGGTTGTCATCAAGAAAGATTTACGGAGACAGAGGGGGAATTTCTATTTAGAACAGGTCTCTTTTGATGAAGAGGCAGAGTAGGAGTGAATGAGGCAGAGGGCAAGATAGGTGAAGAGAAGAGCAAGGGAATCAGTCGGAGAGGACTGAAGGGAAGACAAAGGAATGGGAAGGGAAACAAGAAAAAATACACAACAAACAAAACCAACTTTTACACCAGGTAATTCAATAATATATCATTATAATGATCACTCAACGCATTTTAAAAAGCTGTTTAAATTTTATTTCCTAAAAACAAGTGGCTATATCTATGAAAAAGGCAAGACAAAGACATCATCCTCAAGGTAAAATCAAGCAGCTTATCAGTTTGTGGGAAATTATAATGACAATTTTTCACAATTTTCTGGCATTTTGTGGACAAAATTATAATTTGCATTTTTATCAATAATGGAAGCAATCGTTAGTTGCAGAGACCTGGCCAAAATGGCAGAATGTGGGGTAGTTAATGCATGGCTGGTTAGATACACAATACACAGTGAGTGGAGCCCATGGCTCCCATTAGGACAAATCTGAGAAAAGCAGAGCCTGATACAGTACATCTGGTCCAGAGAGGAAAGAGAGCAAACTAAAGTTACACTGAAGTACTTTTTAACATTGAGATAACTGTCAATGAGAATGAGAGACTGTGCTATAAAAAGATGGGGAACTAAATGAAAAAGAAGTGTAAAGATACAGTCAGAGAGAAGGAAGTGATGTCTTCAAAGGTCTGCACTTCTCTGTTTCTCTCACTTGCAATCACCTCCCATTTCCACCCTGCATCCTGACCCTTACTTCTCCCTGCATGCCCTCAGCCCACTCGTCTAATCTTCAGACTGATACAAGCTGAGTTTCAAATGCGAATCATTACACAATCTTGGCTTCCACTGACTGACTGACTGCTTTGCCTGCTTCTTTATTTACTCTTCAATCTTCCATGTTCAAGGAAAGTCAGCACTCTTGCTTGTCTCTCTCACATATGCTCACACACCCCAAGGCTGGACAGTAATCTCAGCAGACGTCTGTATCCCTACTATTCATGTTCTTCATTTTAGAAATGAGGAGGGAAGTGAAAATGTGTGTGGAAAATAGCTATGAGTGCAAAAAGACAGAGGGAAAAGAGAGGAAAAAAGAGAGACAGAGATAGAGAGTTGGGGGGGTGGGGGTGGGGGGTCAGAGAGAGAAAATGTCAAATCAGAAGTGGTTGGAAGAATATGGGAGGACATAAAGAGAGGGAGATAAGATGAATGGGAGAAAAAAGAAGAAGAGAGCAATGAGGTATTCAGATACCCCAACAGTGAGGAACCAATTAGTATAACTAATGATCTCACATTGGCTGACGGGGCATATCTCGATCTGTATAAACAACATCCACACATACAGTACACACACACACACACTCTGCATGATTGAGTAGAGCAGAGGTGTTGCTCATGTTGCCTTTAAATATCTGTGTAGCTCTGTGTTAGTACTATCAATAGTCACTTTGGCCACAAATATTTATGACAATAAGACTCAAGTTTAAAAATGTTGTAATTTTCCTTTAAGGTAATAAGTTATATATTTGTTGGCCATGTCATTTACCCTACAATTTAATGATTCTTCAACAGAAGAAGACAAAAAATAAGGTAAGTCCTTGTAGGATCATTGGAATGATTTGCAATGATGAGCTATTGATAAATAATTTAGATACAAACTATTTGCCTTCTTGTGTACATAAAATGTATTATGTGCATAATAGCCCTGTTTCCATACAAGATTTTGTTGTAGTACTTCAGTTATCCCTCCTCCCTCCCTACAAAAAAGAAGCAGTAGACAGAGCCTCTTTGAAGCTACTGTGTACAGCCATCTCATTAGCCTGCCATGCCCATTGGTTTTAATGAGACATAGTAACAATGACAATAAGACACTTTAAGAGCTAGTGAAAAACGAATAAGTGCACTTCCCTCACTGTGTGTCGGGCAAAGGAAAATACCACACTACATTTCTAAATGTCAAGGTATCCCTTTAACAGGTCCCTGGTGCACACCTGTCATCTTCCCTTTGGCTCCCCAATAAAAGCTGCCAGGGCTCAGTTATAGCCTTACAGAGGAAAGGACTCAGTCACGGTTGGCAACATAACCCAAATCTAATTCCAACAGCCTGCTTGCCATAGCAACGAAAACCTAAAATGAACTCGGGCATGGCAATGGGATGGGGAGAGATGTGTGCGTGCATGTTTATGTGAGGAAATGCCAATGAAATTACTGGTTTCTCTTCCATAACATTGGGAACATCATGGCAACAAACTGAGGGAAGGGGGACAGAGGAGGGAGGGAAGAAAGCAGAGTAAAGGTGGAGGAAGTAGAGGGACGGATGGAGAGACAAATGAGAACGGAGGGAGAGGATGTGTCGTATGAGAAGAAAGAGGAAGAGGAGAAGGTGATTAGTAAGTAGAAATTATATCTTACAAGGAGGGATGGACAGAGGGAGAGACCGATAGAAATGAGGTGAGATAAAATGGATCGATTCTATGTAGCAGGTAATGAGGATGGAAGAGGAGAGGTGGTGGATGGACAGATGGATGGACGGATGGAAAGAGGGAAGGGAAGTAGAGGAAGGGGAGTGGAAGTCATTTGTTGTAGCTTAAGGTCGGATTAGCACTGACATTCATCCCAAATGAAAGTGTCTGTAAGTATTAGGTCGGCCTGTTGTTAGCAGCATGTGAGGGTCTGTACACGTGAATGTGTGTGTTCGGGAGAGAGTACGGACATGTGTCTGTGAATATAGCAGCTTTTATGAATATGTGAATATTTATGAATGTAAAAGAGTGCTTTAAGTGCATTGTTTCTACATGCATTCAGTGACATGCATTGTACTTGCCTGTGTGTGAATGCATGTATTTGTATGCTTATACCTATGCTATCCTACATCCCCCCCCAAAAAAAAAGAAAAGAAAAAGAGAGAGAAAACAGGCTGTATTGTTACTTTTATATTAGGTCTCCTGTAATCCGTCATTGTGCTACCTGCCAGGAACAAAAGTCCACAGAATTCTCATATAAGAGCACTTGGAAATTTAGATTTTTCTGCAGTCTACATGGATGTTTTGGGGTCTGCCTTCTTCAGTGCGGATGTGTGTTACGCAGTTGTCTGATATCATAAATCTGATTATACTGAACTCCACGCCTCAATTAAGCCATAACAACAAAGACTTAATAAATTAAGTTAAAAAGAAGTAAATTTGTTAGAGATCTATCACCTGTCTATTTTGGAGGAACAAGGTAAAAGAGCCATGTTTTCAGCCTTACAAGATGATACAATTTATCAGATGGGTTTTGAAAAGGTTTTAAAAACCAAAGAAGTTTAAAAAGTCCTCAAAACACAGACAAATGTAATCTTTTATGTAAAATGAAATCCTAAAAATAACCGTTCTTTTGATGATTTTCATTTGACAGGGCTATGTATGCCTACCTTCATTTTTGATCTGTTTTATCTGTAAGAATAAATGTGGGTAAAAGAAACATTGTGTACACCTAGATTTACAAAGCCATGGGGGGGGTGGACAAAAATAATGGGAACATCTTAAGAGTATAGAAACTCTACAAACTACAGCCTCACAAAAGATCACAGAGTTGAATCAAAACCTCTGTAACACAGTCTCAAGATACTTTACGGGCTATGGCATTACAGGTGTTCATGTTTTATTTTGTCCACTCCCTGCACACATACTATATGTATAATGAGGAAATGAGGCTCCTGTCTGTGTCTTATATGTGTGTCCCTAATGCATTTACATAAATGTACCATCTGTGTGAGTGGCTGGGTGTGTGCATAGAGTATGAATGTGTGTGTGTCTAAGCCCATTACTTTCCGACATCAGTATTTAGTAAGCACGTGGCTCTGGCGTCAAGGAGATGGGAAACATGTGGGAAGCAGCAATTATGGAGGGTCAAAACATTTTTCATGGATGATTTCCTTTGGCACAGCTGAGGAACAGGCGAAAGAGGGTGGGAGGCGAATGAGCTCCAAGAGAGGAGGGGAAGGTGGTGATGAAAGGATGAGCTTTTCCTGAAATGAAAGGAGGAGGGAGGTGGAGGAAGAAAGACAGCAAAGGAGATAAGAGGGTTAAAGTGTCTTTGGGAGGTGATCAGGGGGAAGAACAAGTGTTAGTGTGTGCTGAGGGGTAATTTGTGGGGAGAAAGGAGTGTATGAATGTGTTCAGGAGGAGACTGGGAGGAGGCGAGAGTCTTGGGGGTCTGGGAGGACAAGAGAGGAAGAGAGGCGAACAAGAAAGATATAAGTGGTACAGAAATGCAGATGAAGAAGTAAAAAGAGGACACAAAGCAATGGCATCTAACTTTCCAGTCTTTGTGGTGACATTTCTTTATTTACAAATGGCCCAGATACAGTTTAGCTAAAGCTTTTACATGCCTCTGTAAGTTGTGGTCAATTTGTATTTTATTATTATTTCATTTTTTTGGGGGGGTGGGGGGTGGGGGTTCACTTTTATTCAGACAAGACAGTGGAGAGAGAGTAGGGGAATGATATGCAGTAAATGTCCAGCTGGACCGGGAGTCGATCCAGGGACCAGCTACTCAGGGCACTAAGGCCCACGTGGTACGCGCCCTAGCCATTCAGCTATCAGGGTGCCCCCATACTATATGATGTTAAACGAATGGATGCCATTTCAAATTTTATAGCTGAACTTTCTCAGCTTTCATTATATGTCTTCATGACTTTTCCCAGTTTCTGTTTAAAAAGAAAAGAAAAATGGACTGAAACCTGACTGAACATTTCATTTGCTGACCCACTGCTTGTGTCTGTTACCTAATCTGATGATTAAAATGTAATTGGCTCTTAATTTGTATGTTCAAAAATATCCACTGTCCATTTCACTTCATTATTACATAATTGTTCATTATGCCATTCATTTATTTATTCTTTTATTTTATTTTCTGTGTGTGGATGCAATACCCCACAGGGAATGAATACAGTATGAATAAAAACATAAAAGGTGAAATTATCTGAGGCTGCCTAACTCATTGGGGAAAATCTCAGTGGCTAGTATGACTGTCCCTCGCAAAAATATAATGCTCTTAAAGTTACAGTCACAATCTCAAACATGGTGAAACCACATTCGGGTGAGTTTGTCATAACTGGCTCAATGCAGCTTGTGCTGCTCACAGTCTTTTTTCAGAGGCTGTCGGGTCCAATCAAAATTTCACGCAACTTAAGCCTTGGAGAAGTTTAAATCATACTGACCTGGAACCAAAGTGGACTAGACAGTGTCAACTTTAAAGTCTTTGACTAAGAGGATGGAGAAGTTGAGGAGTGGAGAGAGAGAGAGAGGTGTGACAGAGGGTGAAAGGACAATAGCAGCACAATTTCACCAACACACACACTGAAACACACATAGAATTCTGCACAGAAACACACACAATTCAACCTCTGTGTTCACCTAGCCTCAGCTCACCTTGCCTCCCATCCTCCTTTTCTTTCTCTCTCTTGCCCCCCCCCCCCCCCCCCCCTCCCTCTCTCCCCCCCCCCCCCCCCCCCCCCCCCCCCCGCACCCACACACACTCGAACAACACAAATAAGTGGGAGGTTGTGAAGCTATCTGAGTGTATTACACAGACCATTAGGCTTGTTGAATGGACAGATGCTGGAATGGGAGCTGACGATGGACTAAATGACAGAGGCTGCAGAGAGACTGAGAGTGTAGTAACCCAGATGTAGCTGGGACATACAGCAATATCAGTCTACTCTACTGTACTATGCACACACAGACACACCACTGTTGACACAGACAAAATGCATTCATGCAAACAGACACGGGTAGACAGGAACAGAGACACTAATGCACTTACAACACACAGGCAACAACACACAGGCAACACAAACACGTTGTGACTGGTAGTGGCACAAATAAGAGAGAGAGACAAGCAGACAAAACTACTACACATAGAGAGACTGAGACTGACTTTCATTAGACTGACAGGATAACACATACACACACGCACACACACACGCACACACACACACACACTTATGAATTACGATCGCCTCG
This sequence comes from Lates japonicus, assembly GCA_033238685.1. Taxonomy (NCBI): domain Eukaryota; kingdom Metazoa; phylum Chordata; class Actinopteri; family Centropomidae; genus Lates; species Lates japonicus. The sequence goes on from BRZM01001524.1 coordinate 28,104, forward strand.
GGCAGTGTGAAGTCTAGGCTAATGAATTTTCTGATGTTAATCACACCTTTTGAAAAACATCCACCTCTCCCAGCTATTGGCAGGTATCTGTTAAGCTGTTATCTCTCTCTTATAAACACACACACAGATAGATGCAGACTCTCAAAGAGTGGAGTGGCCACTTTAAAGTTAGAAAAAAGTTTGGGAAGTAAACAGAGGGGCTCTAGAGACTGAAAGAGATGGGGGACAGCAGCGAGTGAGTGTGAGTTCACTGTGTGTGCATCTGTACATATACATGCGTATGTGTGTAGTCACGCAAATGTGCATTTTTAGGTGTTTGAGTTTGTATGTGTATGTCTGGATGCAAGTATGTGTGTGAGTATATGTGTGAGAGTGTGAGTCTGTACTTTTGCAGTAGTATCTGTTTGTTTTAGCGCGTGCATACATGATTGCTTATTTTGCGAGGCTTCCACAGCATCAGTGTGTACGACAGGGAGTTACCCCCTGCCAGCATTCTAATTCACTCACCATTCTGCTTTACCCGCAGGTAAAACAACAAGCAGCAAAAAAACTGGAAAAAAAAAAAAAAAAAAAAGCTGGTCCCAGTGTACCAGCCCAATAACACCTCCAGGCTACAGCGTCTTAATAAAACCCAGCATTGTGTCAACAAACAATAAAACTCCATGGTAACCCAACTTTGTTAAAAGTTTCTGTAGTTAACCTGATTTCACCTCACTGCAGTCAGTTTTTGTGTGTGTCATGAACACATAGAAGCAAATGTGGAGCATTCAAGGTAATGATGACACTTCCAAACAAGCTTTTAGTAACACATTGTTCATGTTTTATATTTATTTTCTATTGTTTGCTCAGGAGTGAAGCAGACTTCAATCTGATGTCTTTATTTTTCTATGCAGACCTTCACATCAAATTCTAACCCCACAAAGGGTATGCTCCACTGTCCTGTTTCCCAGCATCAACAGCTTAAAAAAACTGCATTATATTTGAACATGCTGAATTGATTAGCACATCCTGACTACCATACCATCCCCTCTTCTCATATGAGGTGATGGCATATCTTTGTCTCTTTCTGGGTTGAAAAAATACCTGGACCTCTACATCCCGAAACTGAGGAATATATGGTATTATTAATAGAGACATTTTCTGATGGGCCAGAGCAGAAATGGTGGCCTCCTTAGGTGAGTAGTCAAGTGAAATAAAACTCACAAAACACATTGGCAGCCACAGCAGCAAACACCGTATATGTGCTACATATAATATAGCTCTGTTGATGCCCTGTACCATTTCCTGTTGATGAAGGTGTCAAAAGATGTGTCCTCATTTCTGTGTTGCTTCTTTTTAATATAAGAAACAGGAAATTAACTCATCATTTTAGAAGCCATTTTGCCATCCCTTTACAAAAAAATATAAAGACTTAATTTCAAATACATTTTTTGTCAAGGTAAAGAAAACCCAGAGGAGCAGGGAAAAGGAGCATGCATGATGCAGTCAAGAGGGTGTCCTAAAGAAAACAAGTCTAGGACCCATTTTACCACCACCATGTGCAAAATGCAAGCTGCGATTTGCAACATGATGCCATTTCCTCTTGCTCATTTTGACACATTTCTTGTGCACACATGGGAAAGCAAAAGCTTTGTCAAACTTGCAAACTTTGCTGTGAGTGACAATAATGTGTGAAATGTGAGGCGTGAATTTGCATGTAAGCAGTGCTTGCAAATTGCTTTTGTGAATAAGACCAACTTGTTTACTGGACCCCCATGAGCTGAGTCTTAATTGAATTGAATTGCATAACAACCAGCACCCACAGAAGCAAGTCACCATAACATCTTCAAGTTTTGCATTTAGAGAGACTGCATATGATAAAAAATAAATAATGCTCTCCCAAGAAAAGTTCTTGACTGGATGTAGCTCTCTTAGCAGTGGATTTAGCCACCACTCACTACCAAAATTTCATCTAGTGGTCTCCCATGACTTACATTCATATGCAGGGCCTCCCAATATAACCACAAACCACTACTGTAGCAACTTATGTGCACTACTCGAGGGCATTTAGACAGTATTTGCTGAGCGTGTTGCAGTATCACTCCCTGGAGAGCATTTCTGTGCTGTCTGCTTCTCAACAACCAGTGAATAAACATAAAAATGTAACCATTTTGCACACTAATTGGTGCTCTAGCGTATCGCACTGCACTGGACCTTTTCCACTTGAATTCAAATGTAGCCCTTCTGACACATAAAATGTATTAAGGAAAAGAATATTTGATTTCTAACCCTATGGCAAGGATCCTGTTTAACATTAAGGCTATAATCCAACGCATACACTGAGCCATCAGTGGAAATAAAACTTTAGCAACTTTAGTCAGCCAATTTGCAAAATCTTTCAAACCAATTTCTCTGAATTTCTATGGCTGACAACTGGCACTGATAGAAACATGACTTATTTTCAGCAAACGCAGGTTCCACATTTGGGGGAAGTTCTATTCTCTAAGGAACTGTCTGTTAAACTAAATGGTGAGTGAGGCGAAACAACTTCTCTCCTTTAAAGAAAGAGGATAAAAATGAGTGCTGCACAAAAGTTGCTGAACAGAGCTGTAGCTGCATAAAGCGCATATGATGAGACAAGTAGAGGACAGGGTAGATTGATTAGAAGTTAAAGTAAAAATAATCAACAAAGAGATGAGTACAGAGGAGGGGAGAGTGAACAAACTTGAAGGAAGAGGAAAATGGACAGACAAGCAAGGAAGATAGAGCGAATTAATGTAGGATAGAAAGAGAGAGAGGGAGAGAGAGAGAGAGAGACACAGAGAGGGTGTTGATAAAAAAAAAGGCAGGAGGACTACAGGAATCCTGAGAGGATCTGTCAACTCTCGTTGGCTTTGATTTTAATGGAAGCCAGCGCTCCCCTACCTCTAACCCATTTGGCCCTAATTCCAGCACTGCTTTCCAAACTTTTTAAACTTTAATGGCCGCTTCTTAAGTGCCAGCTGCTGACAACATTGATTTGGCTTTAAGCCTCGCTGTCCTGCACGCCTTTATTTTCTACTGCAAAATCGACAGAAACATCTATTTTCTGCCATCCTCCTGTGCCTCTTACTCATCCGATCCTCCATCTATCCTCCCTTCATCTGCTCTCCTTTGTTCAACTGATAGTGTCAGCGGTCGGGGAAAGCTTGTATGAGCATGGATGAAAAGGAATGCTATTTGGATAAGCTGTTCTTCTTAGGGATGTGTGTAGGTATTTCTTGCCACTTATTTTACACAGACTGGATTGGCACAGAGAGAGGAGATACTTTGTTTACAGACTGTGGGAGTGATGTTTTTGGTGACGTGCTACACACAGATGCGGTGACATGGTGTTTTGGTGTTGCTACCCACAAGAGTGTGTAAGAAAGGTTATGAGGGAGGGAGAAGTACTGCGTCATCTGCAAGTACCTCATTTTTTTTGTGTCTCAGTTCAACTTTGCTATTGCGTGTTCACTGCTGCGCAGAGTTGTTGCACTTTGCAAAGATCATACTAAACTAAACATGGTTCGCATTCCATAATATCTTTATCTTTGAATTTCCTTTGACTAGTCAAAACAGTACAACCCTAAAGTGCACATATTGTATTTTCTGCAAATAGACAAAAACAGCAATAGATTTCATCTTGAATAGCTCCCACAACTCTGGTGGTCCCAGGACCAGCACCTCGGACTGCAGTCACAACGACATTACTAATGACCCATGGGAGGTGTTCAGGTAAGCATTCTCTAGACTGTAGGCTGATCAATCAATACTACCAGCTGAAAATGTACTGTTGTTATTTTAGAGGGGAGATGCTGCTGGGGAAACCCCCCCCCCCAAAAAAAAACAATAAATCACAAAATAAAAAGCCGGGTCCATCGTTGAAAAGATGAACACAACTCTGTTTAGAGTTTGTCTGTTATTCATTTTGTGGTACATAAACTGTGAAGTAAAATGTTGTGGTGTGGTGTCAAAGTGACTAGCATGTGATTTCAAGCAGGCCTGAATGCAAGGTGTACTATACTTTGGGTTCATGTTCCTCGCTATTCAAGTTACAGTGTAGACACATTTTTATGTTTGCAAGGGGCATGCTGAGTTGGATGGGGTTAACAGAAAGGATGGCAAGAGGAAGTTATGTGACATGCAAAGGCTTTCCTGAACTGTCTGTAATGAACCACTGACCTGTTACTTCAAGCAGTGAAGGGGTATCAAAATTATATGTAAAAATGTATATAAAAATGTCACAGAGTATTATAATTTTCATAAATGTCAGAAAAATCACTCTGAATTTGTTATCTGTTACCTTGGTGGCAGTCAAATGTGTGTCTCTAAGCTCAAGGACAACACATGTCCTCATATAAAATGGACCCTTATAAAATAGATTGCCAGATGAGGAGATTGTGCCAGACGCTGCGTCATTGGGCAATTCTGTCATAAAATGGTTTAGAGGTATAGTGTGATCTGTAGAGGAAACTGAACTGATTTATCTGTTGTTCAGGTAACTTCTCTTGTCCCTTCATATCTGGTTGTAACTGTCTGTCTCTCTACCTGTCTTTCTCGCCCTCCCTTTCTCCATATCTTTAAAGACATTGAAGATGACAAGTAGCTTTTCAAATGGCTGAATTGCATAATTTTACAGACAGAAGGCAACAATTGTTAAGATACTGATCTGCACCCAAAGGACAAAAATGCACATGTAAATATAATGCGTGAATAATGAATCTGGCATCTTTTGGTATTTTGGAAGCTGTACAGTACCTGGTGCGATCAAATGTAATGCACATGCAGCAGGTGTGAGCAATAACTGTCGTGTGTCAGTGTTCCATGTTACATCACATGATCAACATCTTAACCTGTGTTACACACATTTTTATGACCACTGGCAGGTGCACATTTATGATTTCACCATGGAGCAGAAGCAGCAGTGTGTCAAAGTCTGTGAGGATCTCTGTCAACAGGCCCAGGATGACCCTAACCTTCATGTTGAGGATCATCACTGGTAATGAAAGCTGGGACTATGCTTAGAACCCAGAGACCAAACAGCAGTCTTCACAGTGGAAGAGCCTGGAGTCACCAAGACTGATGGTGCATCATGCTCATCTTTTTCTTCATTCACAGGGTTGTGCATTGTGAACTCATCACTAAGTTCTACTGCACTGTTCTAGGCTGCATCAACACAACAATCACTCCACACTAGCTCTACTTGCTGGATTTGAGGTCAGGGGCCAGGGTTTTCTTAGAGCTGACAGGGCTCCATAATAATAAACAAATAATAAGTAACACACAGACACAGAAATAAAAAAATATATAAATTCTGCTGGGAGAAATGTATTTTTTTCCCTCTATATCAAAATGAAAACATTTTATTATGTGTATATCACAGGTTTTCATTTTATAGAGAACAGATGCTAATCTAATTTCTTTGTTGATGTGTAATTTGGGACTTAACGGATACAGTCTTTGAAATACTCTTAATAATCTACTTTAGTAGACCTTATACCATTCTTTGGAGAAGTTTAAAAGTGCATTTTCTAAACTTGGCACAGTTGGAAATCATACCACAGACGTCTCATACCTGAGCTATGATGGGCTCATCTTGCCATCCAGCATAATTTCAAACTGACAAGAGACACATGTACCTATACATTTGCGCTACCTGGGTTGATAGGGAATAATCTGCATTTCTCCAAAACACAGACTGTTTGAATTTCAGATCTTGCGGTATTTTGTTGGGTACTGGTGAACATGTTGATTAGTACAAAAAAGGAACGAAACAAAATAAATGATCACCCCTACTCTAACACTACAGTAATTATAATATCAAAAATCTATATTCTTTTTTCTTACTTCTTTTGTTTGCACATCAGTGTCCTTTAGGGCACTGTAATTACATGGGCCTTCCTGAATACATTTACACATGCTGATAAGGCTTCTTATGGAATTTATAAAGCTGTACCTGAGTGAAAAGAGATTTCTTTTTCTGTATATGTGGCTAGCGGGTGCTGAAGTGAAAGGTGATAAGGTTGAGAAGCAGTGCACCACAAGTCCTTCGTTTTCTCAAGCCTTTCACGATATCAAGCCTTACCAAAGGCCCACAGCACAATCCCTGTTACACTCTGCTAAACGCTATTGTTCACCATCAATAGGAAGACATCTATTTATGCAGGGATGATAGAAAGAGGGAGAGAAGAGAGAGAGACAGTGAGAGAGGAAGAGAGATAATGGATGAACAAAGAGCAGAAAGAGACAAACGAATACATGAAACAGAGAGAGAGAGAGAAAGAAAGAGATGACAGAAAAGAGGTAAAAATTATAATCCCCCCCCTTCCCTCCCCTTTCCCTGTGAAGTGACAGCCACAGTGATGTATAACCCTGGCAGTGGAAAGTTAATTAGATAGGCTGGGTTACTTAGAGATGAAGGACTGAGAGGCTGAGAGGGAGAGGAAGGGGGAGGAGGAGGATGAGAGGAAGGTGTACGAGAAGAAAGTAAAACAAAAACAAAGAGAGGAACAGAAAGGATGATGATGAGCAATATGACGTGTGAGACAAGTCAGGGAAGAAAGTATAAAATAGGGGAACAAGGGAGGGATACAGGACAGAGGGGAGAGGGAAATGAGAGAGAAGAGACATAGTAAGGGGTAGAGGGGAAGTTTAAATAAGAGGCAAAGGGCCTTGTTAAAATTATGTTTCGCCTTTGCACTCGGTTCAACTGTAAAATTATACAGCCATGGCAATATGATAGACACAAATGCCCACAATGTAAGAATGGTACCATGGGTACAATCAGAGACATAAATTAAAACAACAGCTTCAGTCTCCCTCTGGCACTGCCACCCTTTGTGCTCAAGGACACACTTTAACATGTCATGTGCACTGCTGAGCAGGTGATTGGATGTCTCCCCTCCATCAGGGAAGTGCATGACATAGACCAATAGAATGGGATAAAAACAAAATGTATCAGACCTGCAGACTCAGGCAACTGTCTGTCTTACAAAAAAATGTTTCACTGGAGGGCAGTACCCATTCACCAAGACCAGCCTTGGGATTTCATTGCTTCTGGCCTCTCCTTAACCTACTATAGACCTGCCTGTAATCCCGCAAGGGTAAACCCCACACAGGCCACTGCTGTATTAGGATAGGATAACACATACAGACAGACATACACTCACACCTATGTGCATGTGTGAAGACACCAGTGCAAGGGGGAGGTTACAGAGAAAGGGCCAAGCTGGCAGTGGAATTCTTATTTTGTTCTCTCAGTTTAGTAATTTGCCCCCTTAAAATTTGTCTGTTAAATGTTTTATTCCCTCTGTCATTGCTCCTTTGACATCCTTTGGTATGGACCGTGTTATAGCAGTTATATTTTGATCTTGAGCTGAGATATGTTGGCATCCTTAGACCTTTTGGCAGTCTTTGACATCCAGTATTTTTTACGGCATAAGAAATTGTTTTGCTGTTAAAACCTTGACACTGTGGATATGATCTGGTTCACAAAAACTCAGCTTAAAGATTCTGGACACCTTCATGGTCATAGATGGACGTAAAAAAGTGTTCTTGTCACTTCCCAAGTGCTAAGGAAAGGTTCACTAACTCTCAGTGTCAAATGCATTGACTTATTCATCATAGCTTAGTTAACAAAATATCTTTCCACTGCCAGGGTTATACATCACTATTACTGGTGTCTGATTTTATGGTGTTTCTGATTCTGCACTTTGTTGCACAGTTTTGAGAGCTAGTTGGATATTAAATAATATGCAATAAAAATACCACAGACAGAGAAACAAAGAGTGATTTTATATAATTGTGCAACTTAACAAATGCTGGCTTTTACCTTTCCATAACATTAAATTTCTAGCACTTCATTATTTCTATTTATTTATTTTTTAAAGTACAATAAGTAACTCACTGGATCAAACTTTTCTATGTTCTCTATACACCTCTCAACAGCTTTAATACATTGTATACCACTCTGCCTGGATGGACAATATATATTTGAAGAGTCCACCACCTATTTTATACCTGACATCTCTAATATTTTGTTACCACATGTCAGAGCTGGGTCCAGTATTTCAGTGACCTCTGTGCTTAATTTGATTTTAGAGCAGGTTCATTATATGCATGACACTTAGCTTTTCAAAAGTCAGGCCCAGTGACAAGCAAGACAAGGAAACAGAGAGGAAGAAGAAGAGATGGAGGAAGAAAAGAGAAGTTAAAGAGAGGGGATAGAAGGAGGAAGGGAAATGAGTTTAGATGAGATAATCAATATCGGTTGTTTTGAGACTTCTAATATTCAGGTAGTGAGTGTGTGTGTGTGTGTGTGTGTGTTTGTGTGTAGCAAGTGTGCTGTGTATGAGAATGTATTTGTGATAGAAGACAGTGTGTGAGAGACTGACAATGACAGCGAGTGCGACGAATGAGTGGGGCCCATTCTTCTGTTAATTACTGAGTTAATGACATACTATGCTCCAGCGGACATGCAACATGGCAAGCTGATGCACACGCACGCACGCACCGCACACACACACAGGACAAACACTACTACACACACACAACCCCCACACAGTATAATGGCTAAGTCTGCTTCGGTGCTCACGCAACATGGCAGGGCTATGCAAAGAGCTTGACAGTGAGATAGCAGGCTAACAATGATACACACATACAAACGCACACGCACATGCACACACACACACACACACACACACACACACACACACACACACAGAGACAGGCGGAGAAGTGACAGGGAACCTCATCAAACCAGCTTTAATGAAGTCACTTCTCCCAAATAGAAGAGGGACAGAAAGGATGGATGAGAGGAGGAGGGGAGAAAAGGAGGACAAGGTCGCCTGGATTGATGACGTTCATTAGCCTAATAAGGTACTTTAATGAAGCGGGCCCAACACTATAGAGTGGCACAGAGTCTAAAAACACACACACACGCACACAACCACACACACACAAACACATACCTCATTGGTTTTGCTAGTTTGTGCTGTCCCTTGTACTTACACATAAACACAGCTATTTTTGTCAGCTTCTCTTACATATGCGCACACAAACCCAACACTAACAAACAGACACATGGACTGCATTATCAGACATACTTAAACATGCTGATGATGGAATTCTCTCAGATAGTTTTCACACACAAACCCACACCCAAATAAAGCAATGGCTGGCAACACACGCTCACCTCTCCTTCTGAGGACTGCAAGAGGAGGTCTTTCCTACAGGACGCTGTGAAGTCTCCCACTCCAGCATTGACCTCGACACCTCTGGGGGCCTCCAGGGTCAGGGTACGAGTTGGGGACTCCAACCTGAGAAGCATAAACACAGTTTGGTCATGCTGGAAGCAGTGGAAACAGTGGAGGCACAAATTTGCATAGACGTACAGTATGAAAAGAAAGGATTGTTTTAGCCTCATGCTTCAGCCACCATTAGACTATTACCACAGGATCAATAGTGAGTTGACCGTGAGCAAGGTCCTCAATCCCCCAGCTACTCAATCAAAAGCAGCAGAAAACTACGGTTGTACTGTTAAAAAGCTAAATAACAAAGCAAAAGTCGGCACTCGCTGATTAAATGTTTAGTCTAAAGACCTCCGTGGAGTACAACACCCTGGAATTACATCAAGTAAAACATTAAACCATGCTGCCTCTTGAATAAAATGAAGAGCAACTGCAGTTTTATCCATGTTTCACCTTTCTGAACTTAAAGTGACACAGTACAATAATACAACTAAAAATTTGTACACCCACTGCCATATCCTTAAGACATTAAATATGTTAGGTTTTAATTTAATTTGCTAATATAACATGTATCCATAAATGTCTAAATAACCACACTTCAAAGGTGCTCAGTGACATGGTAAAACCTTTTTGAGTTTCAGGCTCAGTGACTCATGGTGCATCTGTAGGAAATCTTTCAAAAATCCTCCTAAGGGACTTACTTACTTCTTTGTTCTGGGGATCAATATATTTTTACAATACACATTTTTATGATATTTTTATTGTATCATTGCTTGTGTTTTATTCCTCTGTATATGTTGTATAACAGGCATAGCAAACTATAAACGCTGTGGTATGTGACATTGGTCTGTGTTATATACTTATATATATACTCCCTATAAAAATAAACATTTCATAAACTGCAGTGGCAGCAGCAGAGGACAATGTAGAGAATTGTTCCAAGGCGTGCTTTGCTGGTTTTTGATACAAACAGCTTATTGGTAAGTGATGTACATATACAGCAGAAGACAAGCAGATTCACTCAAATTTCAAGTGTTGAAGAAAATATTTTAAAGTGCTTTAATATTGATCTGGATAGCACTTTCAAGCTCATGTTTGGCTCAGATATTTCATACATCTTCATAAATCATCAGAAAACTACCAACTCGTTCAAGTCCGTTATCTCACTGTGTAGCCAGATAATGATTGCATGTAGAGTGATCTAATACATGCCCACTCTTTTTGAGAATCAGATATTTTTCTTGATTTTCTAAACATTTTATTGTGTAGTAACTGTTTCGTATGTCTTTGAGAAAACCTATAAGAATGAATTTGAAAAATGGTTATATGGCACTGCTCAAAAGTGCTAAGGCCATGGTTGGCGTCACTCCCTTTGGACCGTTGAAGGTCAGCAGTTAAGTCTGTAATTCAAAGAGTTAAAAACAATATGAGATGATTATACAGCTTGGTTGTGTTAGATCAACATAGTGCTTCACTCAAGGGCATGTTGGCAAGTGAAATTAAATAAAGAGCGCTTTCGGCAAAGCAGACAGAATTACAATTTATGAAGTGAGAGTATAACAAATTAAACAGCACACTCACAACAAAGATCAAATAAGGAAAAAAAAGCTTTGCTTTAAGGGCACTTTTCCAGACATGCTTTGCTCAAGGGCACTTCAGAAGGTTGGTCTCCCAATCCCTACTGAGAGGTTGAAGGGATAAAGCATTCAAGCCAAAGGGTAGATTAACTGAACTCATGATGTGCATCCAGTCTGTGGCCAAAAACAGAGACATAAACAAGCATTAGTGCCTTGGCTCAAAGCACTTTGGCTGGGAATGATCGTACCAAGCTTCCTTTGTTAATGTCCTTCACTTCACTAGAGTCCCCGGGATGGAGACAATTTATACCCTCCTCACAGGTACTTTGGCAAGAAATAATTCTACCTTTCATGGCTTCAATCTGAAGAACTAAACATTAGCAGACAGAGAAAAGCTCCCTTGGCAGTGGTTTTCCATGTTTGGTTGCACCCGAGTAATGAACATGCACTTTAGAAGATATTTTTGTTTCAGTATTGCTCCTTTTCTGCTATCAGGTTTATTTTCAGGGTGTTCATGCTTTATTAGTTGGTTATTTTGTTCTATTGCAAAAATGGCTTCACCTTGAGGTAAAATAAAAGCATTAACTGATTGAGTTGATTCCATTAATTTCAAATGTAAATTGATTGGATTTTAGATATTTCCTTCATTAAGTGAAAGCAGGCTGAAGTAGAGGAGATCACTAGTGTCACAAGATAATGTCACTTGACTTAAGGAAATGCTGGATGCAGCATGCTGGTTTGCATCAGAATTAACTCATCTCATTCTACTAATTTACTACTCCTATTTTAATGAAAAGGGGAGTTAATGAGTGCTCATCAGACTAAATGACTTACGATGTGATGTGCTGTGTACTTTGGCATAATAGAAGGCTACATTAGATGTATTACATGTCTGTGTTTCAACAATGCTTCCTTTGTTGTTTTAGTTTTATTGGCTTTTACTAGAATGTAAAAAAAAATCTCCAGAGTTGTATCTTCAATCTATTGAATTTTTCAAATCATCCGTTTTTTTTTTTTTTGTTGTTGTTGTTGTTTTTTTAAATATTGGAACAGTTTCTTAAGACCTTTGCAAATCATATCATTTCTTCTGTCAACATGTCTCAGTTTGTCAGAGCTCACAGTGGTATTTACTCTGGGTTGAAGGTGAAGGTATTGGAGGTGTGGAGAAGTCATGAGGTGGATTAAAGGTGAGGGAAGCTTTACTGCTGAGAATCCAAGTAATACAATAAATGCTGGAAGCAGACACTTCACATTGGGCCTGTCTTATTGATCTGTAAAAACAGGAGCATGTGCTGCAGCAGTCAGAGGTTACGAAGAGGTGAAACAAAGAGAGAAACAGGCAGACAGGTAGACAAGAGATTAAGAGAGAGTTGGAGGGGATGAAAATGGGAAACCTTATCCTGTTAGTCATTATCCTATAGTTTTGCATGTGCAATGGGGTGAGAGAGAGAGAGACAGAGAGCTTGCTGGCCTAGTCAACAGCAGTGAAGTGAGGATCTTTGGTTGGTTTGACAGCTGAGGCAATTACAGTGACGCTGCTGCAGGCTGAAACCAGCTCTGATGGGCAGGCACATACATACATACTGACGATCTATCACTCTATGTCTCCTGCCCCTCTCTCTCCATCTCAGCATCGAACTCCTTGTTTACTTTCACTTCAGTTTTAACTCACCTGTCTGTTTCCTTCACAAACATGCCATCTATTACCTTCTTCACCTCCACTTTTCCTTATTTTTTTTGTCCATTTAAAGACATAGCATCTCTGCACATTTGTCAGACAGAAAACTTGTCTATATGACATCAGCTATTAAGTAAGACAGTTTGACCCCCTCAAACTTTTTTATAGTTTATTTGGCATAAAGTGGCAGGAAGGTTTTGACACACAGGGTAAAATGTACTGCAAGAAGTATGAAGAGTCAGAGGAAAGTGTATGTATGTGAGTGGGAAGTGCTGTAACTTGTATGATAATGTGTTAAATTCTTAAACCACAAGAACAAATCAATTCTGTCAGTCAGTAGTTGGCAACAGAAAGCCCCAGAAAAAGCTGTGTGATGCATTAATGTGAGTATGACCAGGATGGATGGGTTTCATAATAAAATTGCCATGAACATCGATTAACAGCTGAAAAACTGGGTTTGAGGTTTCTCAGGTTTCAACTTGATTAACTTTGGATAATTTATGTATCAGAGGATAGTCTGGGGGCCAATTTTAAGGGTGTGTATTTTACTGCTGTTCTCTGAATGATGATGTTCTTAATTTATGAGTGTGTCTCTTGTACTCAAAGTATCAGCATGGTCATTTGGGCCTCAGACTTAAGTTATGGATTACTGGAAAATAATGTCTTAAAATGTTTCTACAAAGAATAGGTGGCTATGAGAGTGTTTTTTGAACTGGACTTATTTCTAATTAGCACATGTCAGCATGCTAACACACGATACTAAGATGGTGGAAATGGTAAACATTATACCTGGTAGACATCACAATGTTAACACTGTCATTGTGAATATGTTGCCATGCTGATGCTGACTCTGTCTTGTTAGTACCTGAAAAACTTACAGCATCTCTACTTTAATATAATAAATGAATGTAAACTTTGCTATAAATGAAAAAGCATATAAAATGTACGGTCTAATGTCCCTTCCTGTCCTCTTTGGTAAACCTTAATGATTTTAATTGAAGATTAATTCTACTAACTATACTCTTGCTTTCTTTCTTTGCAGCTAACTCACATATGACCATCAAGAAATGCTACTTTAAAGAAAAGTTGATTTGCATCAGAAACAAGAATGTTGTTTGGAGGAAGACAAAGTTTGAGGACTCAACAACAGTTAAATGGCTTGTTAAGGTGGATATTTTTACAATTAATGTTTAACATACTAATATGTTCATATTTTACATTCACAGATTCCTGCATCTTCATCATATCCTCTGACTATTAAAGTAAAATACAGGATTAATCACTTCCATCAGCTCTAACTTCCATCTCTAATATACCTACACAGACAATATGCACACACACAGACAGACAGACACACACACACACACACACACACACACACACATATACACACACAGCCACATGAAGTTTCTGGTCAGGTTCCAGCAGCATGGTTGTGCTTTTTCATGGTGCCGATAGCAGGAGTCTGCAGCTAAGCAAAGCCGTTATCTTTGCTATTCATTATTATTAGAGAAAACTGTCTCCCGTCTCTCTCTGCTTCCAATTCGTACATTACTTCTCTCGTTCTCTCTCTCTCTCTCTTTCTCTCCCACACACCAACAATCCCCGGCCCCCTCCTCTCTCATAGATCTGTTTTGACCTTCAGTCGCGACAAGGCCATTTTATACAGCGTCCTTATTTGTCCAACCTGACAAGATAAGGAGGACAGAAATACATCAACATGAAAAGGTTTTTATCTAAATTCATTTTGGGGGAAAAACAGAGGAAGATGAGAGGGAGGGTGTCTTAGATATTCAAAAAGAAAGACAAAGAAAGGAGGAGAAGAGACTAATTTATGCACATTTGAAGAAATACGATATCTTAGAATCCTCAGATACGCATCTGTCGGAAATACAAATGGGGACTTTTATAGTACAATCAGCAATCCCATTTGTGTGTTTTTATGCTACCATTTTATATCTCAGTTTGATGTTCACTGCAATTTTGTCTTATCTGTTACTCCCTATAGTCACAGGATGTATTTCTCGTTTCCATTCGATTTAAATACAGACTCCGCTTCTGAGGCATAGCTGTATGTAATAGGACATCTAGTGCCAGTTCATAGAGCTCAAATAATTACTGTGTTCCACTGAAAACACTTAAAATGCAACACCTATTCAGATTTTCTGAACATATTCTTGCAAAAGGCCCTGAAATTGGATCTAATCTTTGGTAAACCTTTTTAAATGTTGTCAGTCACTGCTGCCTCATAAGTAAAATTTGTTGACTATGCATTTATCTATTTATCATAAGTAGATAAATGCATAAGTCATTTATTTTGACTTTAAAGTAAATTAAATGATGGGAGGAGCTTTAAATAAAGTGGAGTTTCAAGAGAGGTGCACTGTTTCACTTTTGCTGATGCAAAACTGCATCTGATAACAGAAATTACACTATTTATTCACTGTAAAAACAGACAGTTTGAGTTGTCATTGTAGGGAAATGTCCTAGAAAGCTGTGACAGTGAGTCAGCATACACAATACCATTTTCATGCATCCTGGGAAGCTCATGCCTCATATCTTTTACAAACATCTATAGGCAAGCCACATTTAAAGGCCCTTTATATTAGAGGTGTTACCAGATCAATCTGTGACATTCTGGTTGTAATGGCATGATATTTTACACTAGTGGTTTGTGATATTTTAAATAAATACCCCATGACCAAAACATCAGCTTGCTCCTTCTGGTTTTCCAGTCAGCTCAAAATTGGATGAAATATTTAATTCTATATATACATGTCCTGCCTTTTCTAAATTCTCGCTCTCACGTTCAGTGTGTTGAAGTGAACCCCAACTATTTAATTTTGAGAAACAAATGAGTTTGTGTACTGCCACTGCTTAAACGAGTGAAGCATGACAGAGAATTTCTCTTATGTAATATCAGAGTAACTTGCACAAACTCCAGGACACTTAAACATATCAGCATTTCAGTGATACTAGAAATATTTGACTTACACTTAGGAGCTCATATGTTCTAAAAGAGAAACAGAAAACGTGGCTCATTTGTGCATGAGGGCTGACTTGATGGAATTTCCCTTGAGATCATAGATCCTACAAGCTTGATCCTCTGGCCGTGGGATAAAACCACCTTCTTTCAAGAAAAATTACTTCATATGGTGTATTTTTCGAAAGCAGTGTGAGAAGTTGTGCAGAAAACCTTGCTGGAAATGTTCAAATCTTGGCTTTTTAGTGTGATTTATATTTCCCAGAAGACTTGGCTGACATTCATTCTGCCCTTTTCCTCTTCAGAACCATTGAAGGCCACACCACCTTATCGCCACCTTGCCATTTGGGACGCAAACCTTTAACCTTTTCACGCTAAATGCTCCATCATTCGCTCAGTGCCCCCGCCGCCACCATCCAACCCTGTCCAAGAAGCACTTTAAAAACTTTTAAAATTTTAGAAAGTGGTGCTGAGTGATGCATTTAGACAAGACTGAAGACAGAAAAAAAGACAGTCTTTGACTTTTAGAGAGTTAGATCGAGACAGAATGCAGAAATATGGCATTTCCAAAGCCTTCTGACTTTTACAGAGAGTCTATGTTAGGGTGAGTGAGGGTGATGCAGCGTGTTTAAATCGCCCCATGAATCCTGCAGGTGTTAAAAAAAAAAGAGTGAAAAGAGAACGCCCTGGGCTGTTTTAGAAAGTTATAAAAGTCCCTACTGAGTTACTGAGGTGGGACAGGAGAGAGTCAAGGTACATTAGAGGTTTGTCTTTGTGGAAAGAAATAGTGTGTATGTTTGTGTGTGCAAGAAAGAGCAAGAGAAGTTTGTGCGTTCGTGTGTGCAGGTGTTGAGGTTAATACCACCGAGAAGTAAATGCAGTTCGTCAGCAGCTCTTGGGTGCTTAAATTTTAATTTCCACCAAGCAGTTTATGTGTTTATGAGTGCGTCCATCATGGTGTGTGTGTGGATGTATGTACAAAGATTCTGCCTAAGAAGCTACAAAAACTATTTTCAGATAGTATGTTCACCAGCAGTCACTTTATTGCACACTTGCTGACAGTTTCCGTGTTTGCACAGCCAGCTTTTCACGATGTTCGATGTCCCGTTCATCTGTCCGCCTTTACACAACACACTGCCTGACAAATCCGTGAGTTACTCCAAAACGACTTTCAGAGGCTCTCGTTGTCCTCCTTGCTGTGAAATGTAGCCGAGGAAATGGCTAATGGCAGAGTGCACAAGGAGAAAAAATGTCAAGCAATTTCATGCCTTTGTGCCTTCGATGGGGCGCCAAGCTGATAATTTAATCAGTAGTGAAAGACCAGCTTCACTCCTCCACAACTTCAGCCATTCTATTCATTGTTCATCGACTTGTTTTTGCTACAAAAGAGTTGGAAATTTACATAGAAAAAAGAGACAGTAAGGAAAAGAAGGAGGTGAGTCGGTAGAGAGTGGACAAGTGAAAGGAAACAATGTTAAGTTAACAATATTCAGCCCAGTTATACACCTCCATCTGCACAATATATCTGATCACAAAACAACCAACTTATACTGTTATGTCTTGATTCATGAAACAGTGCGTGCCCTCACATTATAACATGTTTTCACACCATCATAACTTTTACTCACTAATAGATGTGACCTGTAGAAAATATTATTTCAACAAGGTCTAATAGTGTTAGATACACATCTAGTTATTACTTCCTGATGTCTATGCAGAGTAAGTATTTAACTTAAAATGTACGGAATGTAGAAAATGTAAAAACAATAAAAAACAAAACAGACTCACCTCTATATAACTCTGTACATTAACGTCCATCTCTCACTCTAACAAAACATCTAACAACTGAAGTAAAACTTGCTTTTCTTGTGTAAGTGTTACAGTCATATATCTACATCTTTTGAAGGCCATACACTAATTTGCCCCATGAGGAAAGGAGTTACATTACTGAACTATTTCAACACCAAGACTCAGCGTTGCTCTCTGCTTTCACACAGAAGAAAGACAAAGCACCCAACAAGAAAAAGTTTCTTGTTTTTCGTGACACTTTAACACATGAACAAAAGCAGACAAACACAGAAAGGTATATATGTGTGTTTGCTTTGCTCTCAGTTGTAGATGGGAGGTCAGAAAAACAGCAGGGCGGCCCGTGCTTTGCTTCATTAGTACTGTCTCAGCATTCCATACAGCAGACCCTGACAGAAAACACTTCTGAGCAGAGAAGCTAGAGCGAGAAAGAAATTAGAACTTCCTCAAAAAGGCAATAAAAAGACCACAGTGCATTTAGTCTCTGCAGTGTGTGTGGATCACACCTTCTGTAAAGCAACATAGCTTTTTTAATGATGTGATAAGGAGTAGGTAGTTTGCATAAAGCTGAAAAACGAATCCTTTTCCGGGGTAAGAAGTCAGATATGAAGCTATTTATGTGAAAGAAATAATATTCAGCTAACTCAAAAGCACACCTTTGAAAAAGTTCAGTTGCTCCCGTAGAAATCAATCATGTTGGCAGACTTGAGGCTCAGTATGACACTGGAATAAGACATCATTTTAAGAGGCTGCTACAGGCCCTTGCTGCATTAATGACATCTTTAGCGATTGTATTGCAGTCCTTGTTATTTAATATGCCTTGCAAATGGTGCTATCTTGTACTTTTCTAAAGATTGGATGAAACTTTAATGATCCCTGTGGGGAAGTTGGGTATTTGCAGCAGCACAGAGAAGGATATAGATAAGAAAAGAACAAATACATAGTGCTGAAGATAATTCGATAAGTAATTGCCAGAGCAGAACATGGCAGGATTAACACAACAGATAAAAAATAGGAAGACAGCGTGTCCTCGCCAAGAGATTTTCAGGTTAGAGGCGTATCTGCAAGTGTGCAAGTTTAGCTGTTCACATTACTGGTTATACAGATGGAAGAACATATGTTGGGAAATGAGATTGTGAATGTCACTCTGCTCCCATAAAAACTGATAAAGTGCCCCTGGGAAAGGCACCTAAACCCACTGTTCCACTTAAATGTACAGAAACCAGTGCCTCGGCTGCATTTTGTGCTGATAATATGAAAAAAGCTTGTGGCACAAAGTGTGCATTTTTCCATCTTATCAGATCCGCTACTCAGCTGGTAATGATGTTACTGCGATCTTCTTCAAAATAAAATAAAACATAGATAACATTAATCAACAATAGGAAGCATAAACCAAAGATAAACAGAGTGTACTGTATGTTGCATTGAGGACAGGTTAACGTATTTTTTCAGCATGTTTTTCTGTAAATATTCCTTGTTTATTTATTTATTTTTCAGTAACCAAGGAGACAAACAAGACTACTTCCCAGACCATTTTGCATTATATGCAGCCTATGAAACTTCACCCCCTTTTAAAAAAGCAGAATTTCTAACTACACAGTACTCTCATTTCATAAAGAAAAAAATGTTGCATTGCTTGAAGCAGTGACTTCCTAATCACTCACTGATGACCTTTTATGAAAAAAAGGGTTGCCGCTTTCTCTCCCCACTTAATGCAGGCAGAATTTGGGAAAGTTAGACATACTTAGTCTAAGTCTGTTAAGTAACAAGAGAAATATATGTGTGACTAGGCTGACTGGTTGAGCAGGCAAAATAATAAATCTGTGATTCTTTAGGGCCTAAGCTGAAAAAGTGGAGAGAATGTGTGTCTCAAGAAAGAGTAACGTCATCCTCTACATCTTGCAAACATGAGGTGCAGGGAGATATGACTAGCTATAATCTTTAATTCAGAGCTTTATCTGTAGTGAACATCAGTGAAAAGATGCATCGTTCTTTTAGGGTTTTGTTAAAATATGATCAAAGATATTTGTGATGCACTGATGAAAAAATGTAATAATACATACAAATACATAATATATATATATACTTAATATACTTAAAATAAAAATAAATAGGTGAGAGGCAGACTCCACACTCCTGATACATACAGACCACTTGAAAGAAGGAAGAAAGGACAGACAACAATAGGTAGATACATAGAGAAATAACGTAGGGTAGTTCATACCCTCCCCCTAGTGGATATAAAGAGAAGAAAAGAAAGAGAATACACCTGAAGAGACAGAAAAGGGGGATGAGGAGAAACAGTTTGGGTAAAAAAAGGGATAAATCAGAGACGGAGTGTCTTGAAAGGGAGACATGTAAACCTAAGCAGAGACGTAGACAATCATAAGATGAACTCTTTGCTTTTCTCCCTTTCTCTGCCTCATTGCCTGCCCTCCAACAGTCATCCTATCGGTGTTTCACTCATTCCTCCTGCCTGTTCCTCGCCTCCTGCCTGGCTGTGCTCGCTCTTTCTCTCTCAGCTGAAAACATTCAAACAGTGGAGCCCTGCTGGTAAAAATGTAATACTTTCCCACCTCTTTATCTTGCTCTTTTAATTTTTTTTTTTTTTTTGGTTTTTCACGTCTCTTTTGTCATTCACTGCCATATTTGACCAGAGCTTTAGTCTGCATCTCTCCATTTCACCCTCTCCTCTGGACTTTCAGTCAGTCTCTCCCTCTGTTGACTCATCACTACAGAAGAATGACTTTTGACAAGGTTAGCTGAATATTGACCTTTAGAATTGGACTTAAATAAAGCTTTAAAATCTGCTAATAGAGTGGAATATTTTCATCTATCAAAACTGAAACTGGCTTTTTCACAAATTATAAACAAAAGTCATATTAATTAATTTCCTCTATACTGTAACTTAAATTTTTTGGCATACATAACAATTAGAGGTTGTTAGACCTAGAAACTTAAATTATCAGCATTCAAAGTAAAAAGTGAAATTGTGCCAACACAGTGACACAAATAAAACTAATTGGGCATCAGTGTTCCAGCAGCTCCGACGTTCTACTCAGTAAAATTAGTGTTTTTGTCAATGGAGTGTGTCTGGTAGTGATATATAGCAATGTTCCTGGTTAAAGAAAAATGATCTTATGTATTTCTCTGTAGGGCTCCTACACATAAGGCTGTCAGACACTTGTAATAATAATATGAGCCTGTGAGTGGCAATAATAAGTATTTGAGTGGACGTACTTTGATGTGGACAACTGCCAACTGGATTATATTACAACAGCACAATACACACTGGTAGGTCACAATAGGCCTGATCTAAACTCTTTAAGGGCCTTTGGTTGGAACTAACCATATTACCTGAACTGAACTATAACCTCCCAAATAAGCAGGCACAAAACTAATTAAAATTAATAAATAAAGTATCTATCTATCTATCTATCTATCTATCTATCTATCTATCTATCTATCTATGTGGCATCCCAAGGGAACAAGACTAAGCCTTATTCATTATCAGAGTGGTCAGTTACACAGTTATTGTCAACAACAAGTCCATCCATCCATTATCTATACCGCTTATCCATTAAGGGTCACGGAGGGGCTGGAGCCTATCCCAGCTGTCATTGGGCGAGAGGCGGAGTACACCCTGTACAGATCACCATCAACAACAAGTTGTGAGACATATTCAAATTCCAGTTTTACCAACTTTACAGCTAAGAGGCAAAGGAAATTTGTTTCCAAATGAAGATGCCAAGGTGATGGTGAATTTTTCGAGTAACACTCCCAAGGCTGGTCTTTGTCACTGTGTTTTACTGCATATTCTGAATGTTT